>ML795401.1:170309-200901 GCA_009831015.1 Picea engelmannii
CTTTGCTACTCCACTCAATGGTAGGAATAGATCCTTCTGATATAAATAGTCTTCCATCTGCATCTTCCATAACTGGTAGTTTTGGCCGTTAAATTTCTCGACCCTAAACTTTCCATCTTCCGACATTGCTCCCACTCGAACCCTCTTTTCCTATTAGAAAAATAGGACCGCGGAGAAATAAAATAAAACAAATGTAGAAACAAAAAACAAAGAAGACACACAATACAAGAGAGACATAGATTTACGTGGTTCACCCAATGTGGGCTACGTCCACCAGAGAAATTGTCAGGTCCTTCCTTTATTATTATCCAACAAATGAAGAGATACAACCTACAGCAAAACCCGTTGTAACTTCCTCTTCTTTCTCTCACAGTCTCCTCTCTCAGAATACAATATTCACTCTCATTCATAGCCGCAATACATTTCCCTCATAAAAGAGGGTTGCCTTCTAGGGCAAAAAACCCTAACATAATCTCTATCGTTAGATCTGCGACCTTATAATGAACGGTCCAGATTTACNATACTTTTATAAGGCAATTTTTGCTTTGGGGGCTTCGCCCCCGAACCCCCGCTTGCCCCCAGACCCCGCAGAAGGGGTACCCCCCCTCTGCACTCCCCCGCGTGGAAGAGTGTACATACTTATGGGGTGTAAATACTTCATGGGGTATAGACACGGCTGAAAGCAAAGGACCTCTGCATCAGGAAGATAATCAGGCTCCACAACCAACAACATTATCCTAGGAAACACTCCACATGGAGAATATTTTATGATTTTTTGGGTGGTTGAGATAGTTACATGGCACATTTTTGTAGGGTGCACCTCTCCTAGGTGCTCTCTCATCTTTATTGCATGGATATTTCACCTACACTTAGCATACTTGACCTTCATTGGAGAGAATCATCACCTTTTGACTTGACATGTATATATTATTTTATTTGGGGTGGTTATGGAGGTTGTTATTGGAAGGATTATGGCACATGAAGAGATTCGTACATGTGGCTTATCATGCTCTCGCACTTGGTCTCCTTTCTATTTTGGAGATTATTCTTAGAAGACACACTTGTGGAAGATTTATTCTTGTTATTTTTGGATTGTATTGGAGGGTGCACTTGCGAAGAGTTGATCTACTTTCTAATTTGGGGAGTTGACCACAAATTTTCTTGTGGAACACTCCATCCACTTGGCATCTTGCACATTCATCCATGGCGTTGGTTACCTTCGAATTCACACATGTGGAGTGGTTACATGCATGCACATTCTTGGAGGATGCACTCCATGTGGACACTTGGCATTTGACTTGGTTTGATGCCTATTTTTGGTGGTGTGTCTCCTTCATGAATGTTATTTGGTGCATACTCTTACTATTCGTGACAAAACCAATTTGGTTCAATCACAAGCATCCAAAATGTTTGGAACAATATAAAGAAATCCATGAGGATAAAATAATTATTGAATAAAATATATGAGAATGATAGTATGATGATTAAAAATGAGGACCCCCTATATATACCTAAGCGGGGGTGCCTTTTCACTACAAGACATGTCCTTTCATTAAGGTGCGTATTTATTAATTAATTAATTATATTTATTTTATGTATTCATGTTTATCACATTTCCTTCCCCTTTAGAAATGTTTTGTTCTCAAAGCATATTTATGGAAAGGCTTTACGTCTTTGCTCTGACTTGTAAAATTCTCACATGATTCGTTGTTCTTGATGTTGTCATAATTGACGATACAAGAAGATATGAACTTAAGTGTTGAACATAACTAACGAACTATAAGAGGATTTAACCATTCTAATTTGATCCTTTGTGGAATATTGCACTTATAAGAATCCAAATATAAATTGTTATTATGAGACTCAATTGTAATGGTATCAATATTCTTTGGAAGATAGGTCAAGTGTTTTTGTTTTGAGTGATGTTGGTAAACCGACTTGTTAAAGAACCTATTCTTGTGATTAGGGTGTCGATAAAGTGTCTTTGTAGCATGAATTTCTCTTATTGTACTTGTAGTGCATTTTTTTATTTTCTTTTGGTATTATATATTCTTCATGCATTGATGTTGCTTGGTTGATCACTGGATTTACACTCGAAATTTCCATTGTTTGGACTCCAACATTAAAAAATGTTCTTATTTCAACCGAATTTGCATCTTCTTGAACTGTGACATGGATTGAATTTGTATTTGTTCCTTTCTCCACAACTTGTATTTTTTCATTTGAAGACTTCGATGCCTCCTTCTCGATAAGTTGTTCTAACTTATTTTCCAACAATTTCTTATCTTTTTTAAGCTTCTTGATTTGTGTAAGTAGGTTTTGATTATGATTTTTTAAACACGTAAGTTTTTCATTTTTTTATTTGTCAACTATTTTCATGTCTCTATTCTCCACTTTCTTCTCTTTTAGTCCTCTGATTTGTTCTAACAAATTTTGATTAAGGTTCTTTAAGCATGGATTTTCTTCCTCTTTTTCTAATTGGTTCTTCTTGAATTCCTTCTCGAGATATTTCTTCTCTTGTTCTAATATTTTATTATATTTCTTCATAACCTTCATCTTCTTGATTTGTACAAGTAATGTTTGATCATGATCTTCTAGGAGACATTATAATACCCATGTTTCCCCCAGCTTGTAAATATAACTGTATTTTGCCAAAAAGGTAGTGTAAATATTTATGCTACTAATGTAAAAAAAAAAAAAAAAAATGAAAGTGTTGCATAACTTCCGAAGGGGTTGCCAAGGTAGATCATGATGCATGAGAGGGAATCAATGAGGAAATTTCCCTTACCAATTTAATAATCAAGACAAAACGAGATTGCCCATTTTTCTAGAATTATGGTTAATGGAGGGAGTTGGTAGATGATCTATCAACTTCCCACATTTATGAAAAGGAATGGGTGTTGTACAAAAAATACCTTGTCTCATAAGAATGGACAGAAAAGTACCCATCTAGGGGATTCTTGATTGACCCACGAATTGGAGGATTTGACCCACGAAATCTTACTGAAGAAGGTAAGAGACAAGGAAAAAATGGAGAGCAGAGAAGAGGGGATACAGTTGGTTGAGTGTGGGAGACATTTTCCGAGTAGAGAGGATGTAGAAGAATGAGTCTGGTGACCATTTTTTGAAGAGGGAGAGCATGTGCAACTCTCTGGTTCTAAGAGAATTGAAAAACAAATTTGTTCTGGATATGGGAATTGCTGAGAAACGTTTTTAACCAAGCTGATAAATGGGGTTGCAGAAAGGATGAGTGACTGAGGAAGCACTCATTGCACATCCCCTTGCGTGGTGGAGAGAGAAATGATCTGCTTAATTCTCGTGGGAAGAGGAGAGTGATCTTCATCCTTGGCTGTTGTTGAACAAGAGGAAGAGTCTCTCTTTGAGCATCATGATCTAGCTAGGGGGTGGTCAGTGGTAAATCCATCTAGGAGTTGTTGTGCCTACAGTTGGGTAGAAAAGGGAACCCCTGACAACAGTTGCAACACTTTATGGACTCTAGATAAGTATATTTTACCAAAATCTCTACAGTGTTAATCTCATAAATAATTATAGACTATGTTTTTAGATAAATATAAGTTTGTTTTTCTATTAAAATTTCCTTGAGAATTTAAGTGTGAATGTGGAAATCTTACATCTAGATTTCTATGTGGGTGATCAACTTCACCATGTGACTTCCCATGCTAAAATCTGGGAGTGAATGTTGAGGTCGACTGAGTTTCACAGTTTAAAACATTCATATGCAATAATGACAAGACAATAAATTTTATTAAGCATAAAATAAGAAAGAAATAGATATTTGCATACTACTGCTCTATTTTAGTTTGCTCCCAAGCCTTATTATAGAAAACTTAGAGCATATCATATATGGGTTTGCACTTTAGGGGAACAACCCAAATATTGAAAAATGTATGTCATTATAAATCGGTAGCTTGGAAAAATAATTTAGAAATAAGCATGACCCTTCCTACTTGAATCAAAATATAAAATCCCTTTTTGATGTCATTTAGGCATTAACAAACATTTATGCTAAAATTGTGTTAAATTCCTACAATTTGGGAAGGATCCCCATAATTGTGGTGGGCTTTAACTTTGAGTAGAAATGTAAAATTTTACTGTGAAGGTAAATCTATGTCTTAGGACCATTTTTCCTTAAATTTATTAGGAGAAGTAAAGCACAGTAATAAGGAAATAAAATTTACTCATTTACCAACGAGAAGGGAGAGATTATAATTATATTTTTAATTTCCAAAATGGCGAAATTTCCTTGGAATATAAACTTTTATTAAATCCCTTTATAAAGATTGGAAAACTATATTTTTCCTTTTCTTATTTTTCTGTAAGAGAAAATAATTTCCCTTAAATCTTCTAGGTAACAAAATTGTGCAAGACCATGGAAATGTATGTATATATGTCTATATACATATGATTATTATTATTATTATTAATATTATCATTATCATTATGAAAATGGGGGCTAAAGTTCCTGGAGCGTCAAAGGCTTGAGACCAAAAGAAAATATAATTTAATATGATTCCAAATGCCAAAGTACACCAAGAAATAACCCGTGACTAAATGCCTTAAACATCTCATGGTCTTCGGAACTCCAGGAGTTCGGGGCTCCGGGATGTTTGGGTAATGGATCTCACAAGCTATAATCGTCGGAGACCCAAACCCTACTTTTCCCTGTACAAACGTTGCATATCCAATAAATATAATCAATTATATGATATTATATTCAATTGCGATCAAATTAACATAATTGAATATAATAACCCTTTATTTGGAATTTATTATATTATAATTCAAAATAACTCATTGTATTTATGTTACGTTGTAATACAAGTGGGTCCCCTCCGGAAGTCTAGGACTCCGGGTTATATGAGAATGAAGAATTGTGTGGAAGAGCCTAAGGTGTGGACTCAAATATCTTTTCCTAATTCCAATATTAAATTATTAAATATAATATTGGAGAATTTTTAAACCTGGGTATAATTTTCGAGAGGTATAATATAATATATGATATTATATTAAGGTTTATTAAAATAGCCACAAGTGAATAACGCCATCTCTTCTCATTTCTTTTTTAAATATTAAATAATGTTGAAACGTGCATAAGTGGGGCACTTCGGGGCTTCAGGACTCCAAGGCTCTGAGAGATTTGAGTATAAAGGGTGTGTGGGAGAGCCAAACGAGTTGACCCTGAGAGATCTCTCTTTCATGCCAATATTAAATATAATATTTGGAATTTTATAAGCCTCGATGCAATTTCCAAAAAGGTTTAATATAATATATTTTAATTGATTTATTATGATATTCGTACATGACACAGTACCGATCCTTCTTCCCTTTTTAATTTAATATTTAATGTGAAGTCACGTGTAAGAGTGGACCCTTCGGGAGTTCGGGGCTCCAAGACTTCGGGATGTTTGGGGAAGATAGAGCGTAAGAGCAAAACGACTGAAGGCCAAACCTATTTTCCTGTATCCCAATGTTATAATAAACATTGAATGGAATTAATTATATTATATGGTGATATAATTAATTATATTAGCACAAAGGTATAGTATGAGTGGGACCCTCTCCAGAACTTTGACATTGGGGAGATTTGGGTTTATAAAAGTATGATGAAGAATTTCGCCAAAGTCCAGAGGCTTGGGTATTAATCGATATTAATAATCCTAAGTGCTCCTGTGATATATTTAATCATATTATAATATAATTAATAAAATAACAAATTCGCAATATTAAATATCAAATTGAATATAGTTAATCATTTTCCCCCGTAAATATATACATGTGTGTGTGTGTGTGTGTGTGTGTGTGTGTGTGTGTGTGTGTGTGTGAAATTACATGAAAATTCGATATAGAGTTGTGTGTCGTGGAGGAATTGAATTATATACTTTAATTAAGGTTAATCAACTTAAGTATATTACAGAGAAATTAACCTCATTGTGTTATAATATAATTACTCATAATTATCATATGAGTAATTAATTGAATTAGTGTTAAACTACTTCTAAAGGGGTGAAAGAGAAAGTAAAACCTCGGTAATTACTGGACCCTGAGTATTAGGCTAAGAAAAAATTAATCACTGGATAATTAGTTTGTGGATAATAGTTATCCTTAATGAAGTTTAAGTAATTAATTACCAAAGAATGGTATTCTACGAAATATTAGTTAAGTATTTTAATTGGACTATAGGAGAGGGACAAATGTCATCCTCTAGTCGAGCAAGCCTAAGCACCCTATGGTGACATGGAAAATTGATGCTGACTAAGAAAATCAGTGGCAAGCTAGGCTAGTGCCACATCAAGACCAGGGTGTCACCACATCAGTTGGCATGGATAATGTGAGGTCACAAGGATGCCACGTAGCAATAATATTTCCTATGTAAACATGATAACTTCGGAAGGTCATAACCCTCGTTCTAGAGCTCAATTTTGAGTGAACTTACCGTCGTTGGAAAGCTCTTGATCAACAAAAGATGATAGAGCTATGATAGAAAAGATTTGAGACGATTGAGAAAAGTGAAAAATTTATACCCTATCCCTTACAAAGGTACTTAGGGGTCGGGTGTGTAACAGAGTGGTATCAGAGAAGACAATGACACTTGGCCTGCTTGGGCTCATGAAAACTTTTAAGGGGGAGGGAACCCTACCCTATCCTATCTATCAAAGAAATATTCAAACACTAGGCCTGGATGGGCCGAAAAAAATTCATGAGACTAGTCTACCCAAGGCTAAGATGATCTCGTTGAGAGTGTTTTCTATCGCAAGGAGATTACATGTATAAGCTTTTTGAGGAGAAGGATTGCAAATTGAAATTTTGTTGGGAAATTACTCAACAAAAACTGAATCATGTTAGATTGCAGCAAAATAATCATATCGCTTCTTTGGGGAAATGATAGCCACTCCTATAGGAGTGGGATTATGTTGATGGACACTAATAACAAGATTTGGAGGAGAATGAAATGAATAGGTTGCAAGGTAGCTTGCAAATGTGGGCTAATGAAGCCTTTGGTAATCACAATTATTGTTTAAATAAGATATTAGGCCTTGTGAATATAATTCCCCATGTCTAGAGGCCTTATGGAAATATGTGAGGTCGACTTATTTGACCTGTCATAACAAAAAAAATTACTATTGAGATAATCCCCTCTATGCAAAAAAAAAGGAGTCCTATGGACTGAGGATAACCTTCATGAAAGAAGTAAAGTGACAGGAGCAAGTTCAGGAGCTCATGGATTTGATGAGGGTGTGTATATCCTTAATAACTTAAGGGTGTGCCTATGCAAGAGGTAAGCAAGTGGAATATGTCTGCACTACAGCCATAGGTGAAATAATTGGTGCATAAGGATATGGTAGAATGCATATGGAAAAAAAATGGAACATGCAAATTAGACATATTATAACCTATGGTGGGTTGTAAGGTATGGTCTACTAATAGAACTTTTAGGTGAGAATGACCTTATGTCAGCAAGAGTTAACAACAAGAATGAAATGTTGATAATGTTGCGGCCTATTACCTTATTAAGATAGGACTGTAAGGATTAATGAGAGATCGATGCAAGGCCCGATTAAAGAGGTGTCAGAACATCTTTGGATGACTAGTGGATTATATTGACATCTAGAGGTGAATGGTATCCATATGGATATGGCTTGGTATACTTAGATAACAATAAAGAGGGAGTTTAGGAAAATATTCCCTTGTAGAGATCCGTTGACCGAGAATGAATCGAGGCATGAAGAAGAGACTAGAAGTGGTTATCTTATTGCCTTGGGTAATCCAGTAGCTACCCATCTGAATTTTGATTTATATAAGGTTTTTACAGTAGAAAGGGAAAAAGTTTCCCTTGCTAGTTGTTGCCATGTAGAGATGGTAGCATCAGTATGAATTATGACTGTGAGACTAGTCATAGGATTGACTGTAATCTATCACTAAAAAACACTGATAAAAATAAATAAATAATATCAATGTGAATGAATGAGATAAAAAGGTGCAAGTGATGCACCTACATATATACAAATATATGTATACATGCTTAAAAGAATAATATGAATGCATGATGAAGTAGGATGTGAGGCAAGATGTGTACTTACCAAATCTTAACAATGCCATGGATGCATGGTTAACCCTATGTTGGAGGGTCTGATTATATCGACAAAATAATAGCTTGAGGAGGATGTTTCCCATTTCCTCAGGAAAATCTAGAATAAATTGTTGAAAGAATCAATGAGCAGGGATGCCCTGTTGTCACGATAAAAGGCTACATGATTATGCATGTGAGGATTGCATGAGAATGATTGTGGACAAACATGAATTAAATGATGTTAGAGTAAAGATGCATGTGAGATGTAAAGTACACCTATGGTAGACACACATAGGCTTATAATGATGCATGTGGTTAAGTGCATTATGAATATAATTTAACATAACAATGAATATGGGTGGATGAAAATTATGGATGCATAATAAAGGTGCATGATTATATCCCTTATGGAATTTTGAATAAACCTTTGAAATAATAAAGTTAAGGCCACTTTAGATAATGATGGGTGTGCAGGGAAAGAGTTGCATGCTAAAGGAGCTCCCTGTGGAGGAACTGTGTAAAGACTATGTCTGGAGAACATAGTCACAACCTTAATGACTGTTGAGAACTGGGCAGTGGGATGTAAGCCTATCTATATAAGAATCACATATTACATTATAAAACATAATGCATGAATTGAATACTAACAAATGAACGCTGACTATTTTGATGTCTAAATAGTAATGTGCAGAATGCACTTGTTCATAACTCAATGTGAACAATTTTTGTTGTTGTTGTTGTTGTTTTAGCATGCTAAATTATCCAAGAAGCTTAAGGTTAACCTAGCCAAGACTAATTAAGGAAAATAGCATAAATTCCCCAACAAGGAGTATATTGCATAAGCAAAGAAGGAGAAAAGGAGGAACATTTATCACTTTAAAACTTTGAATTGCTTAACATAGTTGTAATCCTTAAAAAAACAATTGCGGAAACAAGTACAACTGGTGAAAGGAAAATGAACAAACAAGTGTAAACTTGGTTAAAACCATGAATGTGTAAAGGTAGTGAGACCTTGGGAATAGTTCAGTTAAGCTGAAAAGTCTAGACCGTGTAGGAGTTGGAAAGAGGGAAGAGTCCCTTAACTCATTTTTCTTGTTGTGTATATTGTTTCTCTAGGACGAGGAGATGATATGTTGTTGTGTGTGAGTGTTTTAGCATGAGAATGATGATAAATGTGTGACGGTAGAGATAACTAGAGACTTGATTATGTTTTCACTCGTGAAAAAATTGAGGGAGAAATGTGCTAGAGTGCATAGAGATATGTTGGGGCATATATGAAAATGTTTTATCGATTTAAATTCTATGATACATGCATTTTAATTTTACATGACGACTAATATATTTGTGGTGTATATCATGTGTAGCAAAAAAAATTGAAGTTGTATGTCATGCCTCAAGCAGAGGATGAATACAACAAGATTGTTGTTGAAATTTGTTGAAAGGACTTTAAAAGTTCCCATAAAGCACCATTGATGAGGTAATATCAGAGGGGGTGTTGGAAGCCAAAACAAGTATAATGTGTTCATGCCTAGGAAGCATAAGGTATGAAGGGACTGGGTAGGAATCCCTTCTGAAATGTTTTGCTATTTCAAATGATAGGTAATTGAATGAGTGGTTGTTGGATGCCATCGATACCCAAGAAGGGTATGATTCAGGAAAATAACCTAAATAATAAAGAAAGGGATCTATAGTAGTCAAGGATGATTGGAATCCTTGCAAGAAAATTCATGAATCAATAGTGGTATGGGTACATTGACTCATCAAGGGTGATTGGGAACAAAAGTGATCATAGGAAACACATTGAATTGAATGCATTTATGAAATGCATGCTTTCATAAGAGGGAAGATAATAGACTGTCCATTAAAGAATGAGGACCTTCCAATATTCTACCTGAATTTTAAAGGTGTTAAACAAAGGAAGTGGGTGGCCATGAGTATTGGCACCACCAGTTACCGGTAAGAAAGGAAGTGTTTAGATGCAACAATATGAAACTTGGGTTTCATATTATAATATGTTAAATTGAGGACGTGATCAACTCATAGTAGGAAGCACAGTCCTGTTGTAACAATGAATGAGAATAAATGAGCTATATGGTGAGGAGGTTGGTTGAGCTCCAACACACCATGGATAAGTTCTTGTCATAAAGTGTGGAAAACTTGAAATCAATGCAAGGATGCATTGGGTATGAATGTGACCATGAACATTGACACATTGATTAAATTCTTTTAATATTTGAATTGCATTTGGAAAAATTTGGTATGTTAAAAGGATGCATGTGTAAAGAATGATATTTCATTTTATTTGTACCATTGAATAGATGAAAATGATTTGATTGTTAGTATGCATAGTTTTGAAGATATAGTGTGCACAAGCACTAACAACTTGTTTTACTATGTGAAGATGGAGTTGCAGGAAGAAGGGTCTTGAATATGGCATCCGAAGTAAGCCCATAAGGAAGACCAATGCCTGATGAGACAAATTGTTGTAGGAAGGAAAAATCTCATACTTGTGAATCTGGTTCCTGTGTAGAACATATCTGAAAAATAAAATGTGGAATTTGGAAATCTATGGGTGACAGATTTGAAAGAAAATTCTGAATTGGAATTGATGATAACATCTCATGGTTACTGATACAGGTGAGATGAAAGATCTGTCCTGGAGGGACAAAGGATGGTTGTCAATATGGAAAGCATGGAAAAGGTTATTGTTGTGACATGAGAACCCTGTGAAAGCCATGATCACCATAGAATATGTTTTTTTGTGGTAACACAATATGAAGGGACGCTTCAATAGAGCAAGTTAGAGGGATGCATCGATTGTAAGACTCGATTAAGTTTTTAAAACTCTTCATGTGCGAGAAATCCTTGGCAAGGAAAGATGGATCACCTGAGGGACTGTATAGCAGAGAAGGGGATACCTAAGCCTGGGCCTGGAGGGTGAGTGATTCCAAGGAATGAGAGACTTCAATAATTCTTGTAAACTATTGGTTGGGATCATGCACACAATGGGTATGTCAAGGAAACAATGGGTCAAGTTAGTAAGACAACCAACTAAATGTGGATCCATGAAATTGCACAGATAAGTATTGTGCTGATATAAATATTTCCCCTTGAGTTTTGAACAACAGTAAAATGCTTTTGCATGAAATTGTGATTAATACACTTCTTGTTTGAAATCATTGTAGGCATGTGACAAAGGCCAAGAGTCTGGGAAAGGACCATGCAGATAAAAGGGAAATATCTCTAAAGAAGTTGAAGTATGAGGCATGATTAGTGTTATAGAGATGCAAAGAACACTGAGGAAGGTGTTCCTTTAAGGGGGAGGGCATTGTAATACCCATGTTTCCCCCAGCTTGTAAATATAACTGTATTTTGCTAAAAAGGTAGTGCAAATATTTATGCTACTAATGTAAAAAAAAAAAAGGAAAGTGTTGCATAACTGATGAAGGGGTTTCCAAGGTAGATCATGATGCATGAGAGGGAATAAATGAAGAAATTTCCCTTGCCAATTTAATAATCAAGAAAAATCCAGATTGCCCATTTTTCTAGAATTGTGGTTAATGGAGGAAGTTGGCATATGAACTATAAGCTTCCCACATTTATGAAAAGGACTTGGTGTTGTACCAAAACTACCTTGTCTCATAAGCATGGGCATAAAAGTACCCATCTAGGGGATTATGGAGTTAGTTAGAAAGATAATATATTTTATTGTATGAGAGATTTAACTCACTCTATATAAAGATGAGTTTCTCTCCATTTTAATTGGAATTGAGAATTTGGCAATTGTGATTATGAAAGATATAAGTGATAGGAGGTTGTAGAGCTTAGAGATGATAGATGTGGAGCTACCTTGTATAGCACATTCTTGAAGGCTAATGAAGAAGTGAGGTATTGATCTATTTTGTTGTATGATTATGTGCATGCTCTTTAATTTTGTTGTTAATTATATGTATAAAACATCTTTCTATCATTTTAATTTGAAGGCATATTAATGAAATCTTTTTCATTTAGGAGTAAAGCAATGTGAGGAGATTCTCTCTTTCTTTCCTTGTTGTTATAGTTCTATTTTATTTCCTTCATCTAATAAACTAATTGTTGAAATGGGATTATAATTCAACCTAATATGACAACACCTTCAAATTTCTTTGATGAATAGCACCCCTAGTTTCCCAAGATTAAGTTTTCTCACATTAATTTCCAACAAACACTTAAGGTTGAATTGCATCAAATTAGTTCCTGTTACCTTAAGTATATGCCCAAATGATGAATGTATTAACAAGATGTTTCATCCCAAAGGTTGAATGTGGCAAACTATCCCTTTCTACCATATAGCCATTCAAAGTAGTTGATTGTGACACGCCAATTCCTTCATTCATGCAATATTTCATGTCATTAACCCATAGATTGATAGCATTGGTCCCATATCATCCCATTTCCTTGTTCTATTTTCTTCCTTTCCTTTCATTCCCGTTACTTTTTTCTATTTCCATTTTTTTCCATATACTTCAACCTATGTTTTGTTCAGGATTACTCTTCATACATCACCTAGAGCCTCCACTCCAAAGCCTTAAAAATCCTAACTTTCATGGAAGACCCCCTTGTGTTGGAGAAGAGCTAATCTAAAGAGGGAAAAAGAGCTACTGAGGTGATAGTGGGTAGCCTTCCTAAATTGCAAAGTTTCACAAACTAGTCCCTTGATGCTTGGGACTTTACATAATAGGGAGTGCTAGATTTTATTGTAACATGAACGACATGATGAGCACTAGCCCTATCCCACCTTGGGTTGAGTTTTTATTGTTGGTTGTGGAGCATGATTATCTTCTTGATTCAGAGGTTTGTTTCAGCTATTCTTGGACCCCATTCCCTAACGAGGGGGTGTGGGGGGGCTTGCCCCCCCACAACTGTCACCAGGGGGTGGCAATAGTTTTTGTATCCCCCCCTGGTGGGGGATTCGGGGGCAATTCCCCTGAAGTGAAATATTGAGAAAAAATTACTTGTAAAATATTGTAATTTTGTAGTCAATCTGGACCGTTCATTATAAGTTCGTCGATCTGACGGTAGAATTTATGTTAGGGTTTTTTTTCCTAGAAGGAAACCCTATTTATGAGGGAATTGTATTGTGGCTATGTATGTGTGTGATTGTTGTATTATGAGAGAGGAGACTGTGAGAGAAAGAATAAGAAGTTACAATGGTTGAGTTGTTGGTTGTATCCCTTCATTTTGTTTGATAATGAAAATGAAGGACTTGGTAATTTCTCTGGTGGAGGTAGCCCACACTGGGTGAACCACGTATATATGTGTCTCTATTGTATTATGTATCTTCTGTGTTTTATTTCCGCATTTGTTTTATTTTATTGCTCTGTGATCCTATTTTTCTAACAACTGGTATCAGAGCGAAAGGTAACTCGCAGGAAAAGAGTGTTTCTAGTTCGAGTGGGAGCAATGGCGGAAGATGGAAAGTTTAGGGTTGAGAAATTTAACGGCCAAAACTACCAGTCATGGAAGATGCAAATGAAAGATTATTTATATTAGAAGGATATATTCCTAATATTGGGTGGAATAGCAAAGAAGTTGACAACCATGAAGGATGAAGAATAGGAGGTTCTTGAAAGAGAGGCATTAGGGATGATATGACTGAGCCTGGAAGGGTCGGTGGCTTTCAATATTTCAAAAGGAAAGACAACGAAGGAGTGGATGGATGCATTGGATAAACTATATAAAAAACCTTTGACATCCAATAAGGTATTTCTAATGAAGCAATTATTTAATATGAAGATGTCAGAAGGTGGGTATGTTGCAGATTATTTAAATGAATTTAATACAGTTACTAATCAGCCAAGTTCTGTAAAAGTGGACTTTGATGATGATATTGGGGCTCTTATAATCCTGTGCTCATTTCCAGAAAGTTGGAATGGCTTGTTCATGGCAGTAAGTAACTTTGTCTCTGGTTCAAACACTCTAAAATTTGATAATGTTGTTGGTGTTATCCTTAGAGAGGAAATGCGATGGAAAAGCACATGCGAGACACCAGGTAATGAGTTGACAGTTGAGAACATGGGAAGACAAAAGGATATAGGAAAGGGCTTAGGTAACCGTTGGAATTCTAGGAAGGGAAGATCCAAATCCAGATTGAGAAAGATAGAGTGATGAAATTGTGGGAAGAAATGTCATCTGAAGAAAGACTGCAAAGCTCCAAAGAAACAAAGAGATGGACAACAAGAGAAAAATCAAGAAACAAATGTAACAGGTGATGTGTTACAAAATGCTTTGATTCTTTCTGTAAATAATATTTCTGAGTCTTTGGTAGTAGATTGAGGGGCTTCATTTCATGCCACATCCCATAGGAAACATTTTCTAGATTATGTTCAAGGTGATTTTAGATAGGTTCATTTGGGTGATGATGCACCATGAAAAATTGTTGGAATGGGAAAGGTACAAATAAAGAAAAAGAATGGAAACCAATGGTTGTTGAAAGAGGTAAGGCATGTTCCATATCTAAGGAAAAATATAATTTCAACAAGGAAGTTGGCAAGTGAAGATTGTATATCCATATTTACAAATAAGGCATGGAAGGTCACCAAATTATCACTAGTGATAGCAAAAAGAGAGAAGGTAGGTATATTGTATTTATGTACTGATAATATTGATTCTTCTATCTCTTTAGCTTCTAGATGAGTGGATACAACACTTTGGAATCATAGGCTTTGACACATGAGTAAGAAGGGAATGCAGATACTTCAAAAAATGAATTTGTTTTCAGATCTTAAACAAATTGATTTGGATTTTTGTGAGCAATGTGTTTATAGAAAACAAAAGAGAGTTATATTTCTCAGAGTTGGAAAATAAAAAAAAGAGTGAAAGGTTAGAGCTTGTGCATACAAATGTATGGGAACCAACTCATGTATCATCTCTTGGTGGCTCTCATTATTATGCTACTTTTATTGATGATGCAACTAGAAAAACTTGGGTTTATTTCATTCGACAAAAATATGATGTTTTTGACATTTTTAATAAATGGAAAGCTTTGGTTGAGAATGAGACAGGAAAAAAGTTGAAGTGTCTCAGATCAGATAATGGAGGTGAATATTGCAGCAAGTATTTTGATGATTATAGTTCATATCATGGGATTCGTAGAGAGAAGACAGTTGCAGGAACACCACAAGAAAATGGTGTCTCAGAAAGGATGAACATGACAATCATGGAGTGTGCAAGGAGTATGAGATTACATGCTAAGTTGTCCTTACAAATTTGGGAAGATGTTGTAAATATTGTTGTTTACTTAATAAACAAAGGACCTTCAAGCTCTTTGGATGGTGGCATTCCAAAAGAGGCATGGACAGGTAAAAAGGTAAACTATTTTTTTTAAGACTTTTAGTTGTGAACCATTTTTCCATATTGCTAAAGAAAATAAAACAAAGCTTGAAGCAAAATCTATGAAGTGTACCTTTATTGGATATGGTGTTAATGATTTTGGTTATCACTTGTGGGATTATGAAAATCACAAAATCATTAGGAGTAGAGACGTCGTATTCAATGAGAAGGTCATGTACAAAGATCAATCGCAGGGAAAGAAACAAGAAAAAGAAAAACCAGAATACACAGTGCTTGATGAGATCACTGGAAAATAAATTCCAAAGGTACCAAAAAATAAAAATGTACAACAACAGGAGAAAAAGGTACCTCAAACTCCTGCAAGTGTTTTTAGAATATCTACCAGGTCAAGTAGACCCCCTGAACGATACTCTCCTTCATTTAGATATTATTTTTGGGATTAACTATGTAGTGTAAGTCATTAATCTATGACCCATATCCATGAGTATTAGTCGCAACTGACCCGATTCATTTCGTTGGTTTCAATCTCACTTCTTTACGCCTGTGAGCATCACCCGATGCAATGAGTGCTAAGTGGACTATTCAAATCATGAGAATTATTGGTTAGTTGCGACTAATACTCATGGATATGGGTCATAGATTAATGACTTACACTACACAGTTAATCCTGAAAATAATATCTAATATCGTGCACTGCGGAAGCCCCTATATGCTTAAATAATAAGAGTGAAGGGAGTTCTAACTGGGTAGTTCATAAGGCACAATACTTGCTAAGGTTTTGCAAATGGTGTAGCAAGTTAAGTGGGTTTGATTGTGGGGAAAACTCCACAGTTAAGCACGTTTGAGCCAAAGGCATCTTGGGATGGGTGACCACTTGGGAAGTCCTAGTTACCGGGTGCAAGCCCCGAAAGTGATGATTGATGCTATGAAATTCATTTTGTTGGCTTCAATCCCACTTCTTCACCCCTGTGAGCATCACCCGATGCAATGAGTGCTAAGTGGACTATTCAAATCATGAGAATTGTTGGTCAATTGCGACTAATACTCATGGATATGGGTCATAAATTAATGACTTACACTACGCAGTTAATCCTGAAAATAATATCTAATATCTTGCACTGCGGAAGCCCCTATATGCTTAAATAATAAGAGTGAAGGGAACTCTAACTGGGTAGTTCATAAGGCACAATACTTGCTAAGGTTTTGCAAATGGGGTAGCAAGCTAAGTGGGCTTGATTGTGGAGAAAACTCCACAGTTAAGCTTGCTTGAGCCAGAGGCATCTTGGGATGGGTGACCACCTTGGAAGTCCTGGTTACCGGGTGCAATCCCCGAAAGTGATGATTGATGCTATGCAATTCATTTCGTTGGTTTCAATCCCACTTCTTCACCCCTGTGAGCATCACCCGATGCAATGAGTGCGAGTGGACTATTCAAATCATGAGAATTATTGGTCAGTTGCAACTAATACTCATGGATATGGGTCATAGATTAATGACTTACACTACGCAGTTAATCCCGAAAATAATATCTAATATCTTGCACTCTCCTTCATTGTATTACTTATTGTTGACTGATTCTTGTGAACCAAAAAGTCATGAAGAGGCAATGAAGGTAGAAACTAAAAAGAAGTGGGAGCAAGGCATGAAAGAGGAAATGGAATCCTTGGTAAATAACCAGACTTGGGACTTGGTTCAGTTTCATGCAGGAAAACGAGCATTGCAAAATAAATAGGTTTACAGGTTGAAAGAAGAACATGGAGGAAAAAAACGGTACAAGGCTAGACTTGTTGTAAAGGGTTTGCACAATAGAAAGGTATATATTTGGATGAAATATTTTCTCATGTTGTTAAGATGAATTCAATTAAGACTATTTTAAGTCTTGTGGCAATAAAATATTTGCATCTTGAACAGTTAGATGTAAAAACAAATTTTCTCCATGGAGATTTGGAGGAAGAGATTTATATGCAGCAACCACAAGGGTATGAGGTCAAATGAAATGAGAATTTGGTATGCAGGTTGAAGAAGAGCTTGTATGGCCTAAAGTAAGAGCCAAGGTAGTGGTATTTCAAGTTTGACAGGTTTATGACAGAACAAGGTTATAGTAGATGTCTTTCTGATCACTGTGTTTATTTTAAAAGGCTAGAAAATGGAAGCTATATTATATTGCTATTGTATGTAGATGACATGCTTGTTGTGGGGTCTAATATGCAAGATATAAATGTGCTCAAGAAGAAATTAGCTAATTCATTTGCGATGAAGGATTTGGGTGCTGCAAAGAAAATCCTTGGTATGAGAATAACAAGAGACAAGAAAAATCACAAATTTACATTGTCTCGAGGTGAGTACATAGAGAAGGTGTTGGAGAGGTTTTGAATGCAGAATGCAAAACAAGTTAGTACACCTTTGGCCAACCATTTAAAATTAATCAAGGAAATGTGTCCCAAAACACAGGAGGAGATAGAATATATGTCCAGGGTCCCTTATTCATCAACAATTGGTAGCTTGATGTATGCGACGGTTTGCACAAGACCGGATATTGCACATGCAGTGGGAGTTTTGAGCAAGTATATGAGCAATCCAGGTAAAGAACATTGAGAGATAGTAAAGTGGATTCTTAAGTATTTGAGAGGTACTAGCACTCATGCATTATGTTTTGGAGGTTCATACACTATTCTACAAGGATATGTTGATTTAGATATGGCAGGTGATAAAGATAGCAGAAGGAACATGGCAGGGTATGTTTTTATTGTAGGTGGAACAACAATAAGTTGTATTTTGAAATTGAAAAAGGTTGTTGCACTTTAAACAACAAAAGCAGAGTGTGTTGCTACTACAAAGGCTAGTAAAGAGATGATTTGGTTATAGAGGTTTATGTAGGAATTGGGAAAGAAGCGTGAGAATAGTAGGTTGTAATGTGATAACGAGAGTGTCATTCATCTTGCAAATAAATCATCATTCCATTCTAAGACTAAACATATATAGCACAAGTACCATTTCATACGATCTGTCTTGGAAGATAGGGATTTGAAGTTGGAAAAGATACATACTAGCCAGAAGCATGTAGACATGTTAACAAAAGGAGTAACTAGGGAGAAATTGAGCTCTTGCTCAGTTTCAGTTGGTCTTCAAGCATGAAGGCGAAGATGAGAAATTTTCTAGGTACAAGGTCGATCATAGTCCAACAGATACAACAACAGTGGAGTTGTTGTGATCAGTCTCCAAGTGGGATATTGTTGGTTGTGGAGCATGATTATATTCATGATTTAGATGTTTTTTTCGGCCGTGCTTGGACCCCTCCCTAATGGGGGGGGTGGAGAGGCTTTCCCCCCCACAACTGTCGCCAAGGGGGTCCATGTTGATATTATGATAGTTGCGAGAGGTATAACCTCCATGTGTAACCTTTGACAAGACTAGAATATTCCGGGAAGCAAGAGAAACTCTAAAACATTGGATAATAACCCTAGAAGACAAGTCGACTCAAGAGAATATTTAATATTGAGTTATTATCCTCTAGAAAGAGAAGTCGACCCAGTCAAGTGAGATAGAGCAGTATAAATAGAGGGCGCTAGAGCTCATTTGTCACTCACTCACTCACAACTGCATAAGCACAAGAAATGCACATGACTGGAGGACAATTGCAGCAATAGTAGTGGTGACTTGGTCTCTTGGTTATGGTTTGGAATTTCTGCTTGGTCTTTGGTTATATTTTCTTGGTGCACTACCTTGGTTGGCTATTAGATTGCTTCTAGAATTATTATGTCTGTCAAGGTTAAGGTGCTCGAGGTGGCCTTTGTGCCTATGGTTGGGTGACAATATGGTGAAACGAACACACCTATTTTTCTAACAGGTTATGGGCCCACACTATCTTCAAACAATCTAACTGTTGGAAGATAGATTGGGAGGATTTGCTCAGTTGCAGTCAAAATTTTGCTACAACAACGAAACCATAACCCTCTTGTTGAGGCACCTTAAGTGAAGAGTTTGACCTAATTCCTGGATAGCCTAGTGCACCCTAGCCTAGCACACCTCCTGGTACTCTCAGCGAGTCAAGGCGTCAAGTTTGAGTTTTTGGTCAAAGTCAAAGCAGTCACAACTTACTCTATGAAGTCAGAAAACAAGTTAGAAGGGGATTCTAACTTCAGAGCATGGAAGACAATGATTGACCTCATCCTTTCCAAGAATAAAGTGTTGGATGTCATGAAAGGAAAGATCACGGATCCACAGTTTGAAGTAGGAAAAGAGAAGGAACCTCATAATGTTGCAGTTATGGATAAGTTCAAGGACAATGACATTAACGCTATGAGTATCATAGTGGACTATGTAAAATACCCCTTGATACCCTACATCAATCATCTTGACTCATCTAAGAATATGTGTGATGCCCTAACTAATCTCTTCTCAGTAATAAATATTGGACAAGTAATGAGTCTGAAGAATGAGCTCTGTGACATGAAAATGAATGATGATGACAACATAACATCATACTTTGTAAAAATATCTCAGCTAAGAGATCAACTACAAGCTATTGAGGAAATTATTTCAGAAAAGGAACTAGTAAACATCGTACTTAATGGTCTTCCCAAGACATGGGATGCATTTTCCGCAAGCGTGAACACAAGAATAGAGTATCCCACATTTGAAGAGCTTTGGACTCGTTGTGCACAAGAAGAATCAAGGATTAGCGCAAAAGAGAAATCCCAAAAGAAAGATGATGATCAAGCATACACAACAAAGTTCGAGAAATCCAGGAATAAGAAGTTTGGAATCAAGAAAATGATATGCCAAAAATACAATGCTTCAATTGTATAAAATATGGTCACTACGGAAATCATTGTCCTGAATTAACGAAAATGAAGGAAACACACAAAGCAACAGTTGTTAAAGAAAAGGAATCCTCAAAGAAAGTCAAGCAGGATGAAGCAGACTAAAACTACATGCTAGAGCACCTTAAAGGCCTATGTAATCGTAACAAAACAGTAGTAAAGTTCCTTAATAGTTTGTTGTTATAAAACAATAGCAAAACATTGTGTGACAGCAGAAACTTAGAGCCAACTTGAGGTCAAAGACAGACCTAGTTGGCAACCTGTTAGGACCTCATAAAATCTTCAGGGTTTTAGGGATTGGACTTCAAACCAGTGTTATCGGAATCAGACCGGTTCCAACAAAACCAGGTGGTCCAACTAGTTTAGGGCCATATCGATTCGATTGAAGGCTTCAAACAATAATGGTCGGTTCTATACACAAACGTCCATAAATTCCAAAACCAACTGGTTCCATATGAAATTGTACAGCTAGTAATGGGGACCACCTTTACTCAAATTTAAAACAATTTAAGGCAATTCAGGAAATTTTCTATTTTTAAAAAATTTATACTTTTAAAATATATTTATTTTTAGAAATTTGGGCCAAATATCAAAGTGATGACATTTTGGAGACCTAGTATGGTTCATGGTTTGAATTTTCATTTATTTTGATACCATGCATTTTTTTTGGATTTCTATTTTTAGTTGGTTGATTATGCTTTTGGAGACATAGTATGGCATACAATATCAATGTCAACCATATCTCAATTGTTGGATGTGCTTTTTGTTTCACTTAAATTTTTTGAATCAATTAACTTCGAAAACTATTCTCTTTATTTTATTTTATGACTCCATAACCCATGAAATTCAAGGCTCTATGGTCATAATTTGATCATTTCTAGTTTGAAGCTTGCACTTTTTTAATATTTTGTTGCATATTTGCACTTTTAGGGTAAATTTGAGGTGTTCTAACAACACATTTTCACAAATACCCAAGGTGGAATATCATTATTAGGTGTAAATTTCCATTTTAACTTGTTATATGAATTAATCTATTGAAGATTTCAACATTGATCTATATATAACAAGAAGTACATCTCAAAGTTTGAAAGTGTTCTTGGTCTGCCAGGTTCACACTTTGTTTTCAAATTCCATATGGATTCTCCCCCGAGTCTAGCCAATAATAGCCCAATGTGTAGAGGGATTGTCTAAGGTGAAGTTAGCATTTTACCTAGTTACCTTTTTAATTATTTTAGTTTCAAACATTAACTCTTCCACAATTTATATTTGGAATTCGATGGTTTTGGATGCTATCATTTTGGATGCATCGAGATACTACGACATTGGTGAGTGTTTACTATTACAAATTTTGTACTCACTTAACATCTCCACTAGATTCATGATGTAGTTTGTTTGATGGTTATATCCACATATGCTCCATGGATATTGGGGATCATATCACTTAGATTGATGATGATATAAATATTGGAGGTTTGATCCATTACACTTTCATGCCATATATGAGTACCCTAATTTGTTTCTTAATGAGGAAAGAAAACGATGTAATTAATTTCCATAATATGAAGGTTTTGAGGGTGAGTCAATTAATCGACATCTTGGATATTTTGATAGATTTATTGATCATTTTGATGTGAGACATGATATTTTGATGAATTCATTACGATGCCATTGGCCCAAGATTCCCAACAGTGGTTCATTCGTCAGTTAACATTAGGTCATGTTACATCTTTGTTAATGTTGCAAGTTGAGCTCATTTGTAGGTTCAAGGACCCTAATGAAGACGATGTTTTAGAGGGTGATGTTGATTCTGTCAATTATTCATCACAAAATGATAATGGTTTGTTTTGTTACTATGATGATTTATTTGATGATGAGCGCAATATAGCACTTGAGACACTAATCTCCCTTAGTAGTTGCAGCAAAGTTTAGAGATGTACCTCTATAGTTTCACATCACATAAAGCTTCCAATGCAAGGTGAAGGTGGTTTTTCCAACATTAAGGGCTTGATAGAAACTATGGTTATTTCCTAGTAGTGGCAAGAATTTGCTATTTCGGTATGGTATTTCAACTTGATTTTATTTTAATGTTTATTTTTTAGTTAAATCATTGCTCGAATTCAAGAAGTTCTATTGACCCAATTGAGCAGTTGAGGAATATGTATAGGATCTATTTCAAAGGACGACAAAGAACCTAGGGTTTTCTTCTTCTTTCTAAATAAGGATGTCATTTTATGAAGTGCATATTTAGTGATGTTTGGTTCCTTTGCTTTCATTGATTTTTTAGTACATGTGGACACATGTTCACCTTAGTAGATTTCATGTTTGGATTTACTAGAGATTTGATTACATAAATAAGTTTTGTTTAGTCAATTGATTGCATGATTGGTTTTGTTAGAGTGTGTTAATCATGCATGACTGGCATTGTTATCCCCATTTTGTGGATAACTAAGGAGATTGTGTCTCGAGGCCCTCAGGTTGCAGATATGGAGTGTCGAGAGACTACATGACCAACAATACCCTTTTGCACAGATGGAAAACCCACTCACCACCACAAATGGTCACAGTTTTGCAGATGGCATCCACCACACCAGTTGGCTTCCAGAAGGAAGTGGGTCTTGCTCCATGAGGTACAAGTCAGTGTTATGGTGAGCATCATTTCAATATTTAAGCCATTTGTTATGTTATTATGTTGCATCTTAGATTTCTCTAGATTTCATGATATGTGCTTGGACATTATGCCTTTTGCCCTGCTTCACCTCGGTGGTTGACATTGTGCCCTAATAAGTGGTCTTCTTTGGGAATGGGTTTGCTACTGGGAAATCCCTTAATGAGCCATTGTATCGTTCCCGACCATCCTTACCATTTTTCATCATTATTCCCCTCTAGTTCCTTATCTCTTGGGATTTTAGGGTGTATTGACCCAAGAAGGGGTTGTCCCTCATTCTATGGGAAGAAGGGGCTAAAGGCCCAGAGGGGTTAGTGTTGGGTAAAAAACAAAATCCATATATAAACCTTCCAAATGCTTCGCCTAGGGATCACCCAAGAAAACAATGAAACACTTATCTTTGAATAAAAGGGGACCCATAATATAATAAAGACATGCTTGAAAGGTAGGTTGAAGGATAGGAGGTCTCATCACAAGCCAACCTATCACGTCCATGGATATCTAGTGGTATGACATTGTCATGATCTGGTCACCAAACCGGGGCATTGACTCTCAGTTGCATGGTTGAGAGAAAGGGGGTCTCATCAGAAGCCATCCTTCTCATTTCCATTAAGTATTTGTGGGTGACATTGCCACCATCTGGTCACCACACCAGGGAAATGGCCTTCAACCTTTCCTTATGCTATTATGAAAGAAAATATAAAGAAAGAAAGATAAAAGGCAAATGAGGGGCTTGGAAAAAGTGCATTGCGGACGAAGGTACCACACAACCTCTACAAAGGCACTCATGAATGAGACATTACGACCCCCAGTATGTCATGAGCCCTATGCCCATTGAGTCTTGACTCTGTCCACCTCATACACCTTACATGGCTTAGAGAGGGACCTCTTGGAGTGTCTCCTTGACCTAGGGAAAGATCTACCCAATAGGACACCTCGTCAACCCTCCCATACTTAAGCTTGACAAGTTGCATAGTGTCTTTGAGTTGTTAATTGTTTGATATAGTAATCTTTGATGCACATGCTTAGATGGATTATTTATTGATTGGATCCACTTATCATGATGTTATAACTTGAGATCCTTGGAGGGTGTGTTCATTTGTCTTTGCAAGACCTAGCTGGTGGACAGTTTTGGGAGAACAAGCCTAGCCTGGGCTTCCATGGGGCTACAAGCCCACAGAATGGATCCCAGGGGCTTGCATGCCAGATGAGAGAGAGATGACTTGTACAGCCTTGATGATGACTTGGACGACCTAGCCCGCCCATTGCTTGCCAAACGTTTTTCCCAAGAGGGGCAAAACGTCCCATTTTTTAGCATAACATCATGATATTGGGGGGTTGGGGCTTGGTGGTGAGGTGCCACTCATTTGCACTTGAACATTTTGAGGAGAAGAGAGTATTCACCATGATGAGATCACCTAGATGCTTGACACATGGCCTTGGGAGGCCCTTCCATACTTCTCCAACACCAACGACCTCCTCAAAGTGGCAAAACATCCCCTAAAGGGGTGACGTCATCCTAGATTAGGTTTTAATTTGTGTAAAAGATGAAATTTTAAGTGAATTATTTAATATTATTGTGTTAAGGGGGAAAGATTAGGGTTATTGACCCCTAATCTTGTGTTTTACTCCTTAATTTTTGGACAAGCTATGTTAGCTAATTTTTGTATAAATGGAGATCATAAGATCTCATTTTAAACATAACTCTCCACTTGTGAGAGGCTTTAGTCTAAAATTTTTGGCCTCCTTAGCTCTCTTATCTCTTGTGCACTTGTCTTATGGTTATTTTATGAATGGTTGATGGAGGAAGGCCTAGCGCTAGCTTTATATGATGCTTTCTAGCTCTTATGGTGAATTGTCTTAGCATTTCTCTTGATCTTGGTATGGTTTTTACTCTCTTGCTATCATTTTTTTCAAGTCAAGTATTGTTATAATAGGAGCTAGGCAGGAAGTATAAGGGCATACACCCCCACCATAGCCTTCATCATTTTGTTTTCTTCATCTCATTGATTAAGGGTTTGCTAGGAGACGTATAAGGGCATACACCCTCTTAGTTTAAACCCTAGGTTAGAGAAACTTATCTTGGGAAGTAAAAGGGCTTACACCCCCAAGGAGGTAACTTCTTTAATCTCCTTGTGACTCCATTAACCCAATAGTAAATGCACTAGTCATTGATTTGTTGCATTGGAGAAATAAAATATTCCATTGAGAAATGTGAATTTCGGTCATTTTTACTTCTTGCAAAGTGGATTGTTTTCCTTGTGCCTTGGGCACCTCATAGCCACTAGGTCATCCTCATCTAAGGGATACTTATTGTTGTTGTTACAAAATTTTATCTTCAACCATTAGGGCTACAGAAACCCTAACTTACTTGCTTTAATAACTCTCTTACCAACCATTGGCTTTTGCTCAAAGTTTGTACACTTACTCTCCTTGTCCTAGCGCACCTTTTGGAAAAGTTTGAGGGGATTCTAGTGACTAATTTTCTTTTTGTAATACATTGAATGTTACAGCCATAAGGCTGATATAATTTGTTGCAAACAAGTGTTTACAACAGCCTTATCTTTTGTGCTAGAAGTTTGTCTTTTCATCTTGAGTTTAGCTAGTCTTTCTCTTGTATTTTCTACTTGATCTTTAGCACTTATTGAGCAAATTCTAGTATCATTTATTTGTTGATATATATTGTTATCTACTGCTGCAAATCAGGGAAAGCAAGTTTAACTTGCTGATCCAACTAACATATATTGTTGCAAAGTATGTTTTCTTATGTCTAGGGCAGGTACACTCATCCGGAAAAACACTATACTTGTGGAGCAGTCATTACTTGACTTGCAAGGAATATCTCCCTACCTTTCTTTACATCTAGACTTGACCTCTAGGGGCTTCCTTTCCACTTCCCTCCATCTTCGTCTCAATCCCCCTAGGGTCACCGAGATCGCCTCCCTAGAGTGACCTAGTCACCCTTGAAGTGTGGAACCTACATCGAGGTGACATTGGATGTAGGATTCCCATAGTTGTAGCACTTGTTTTGTGGTTGGGTCGGGCTTTTCCCAACCTACAACTCGTGCCATAACAGTCATCAAGGCCACAAAGAATACAAATTATTAAATAGAAAAAAAAAGTACCTTCTATCACTTAAGTTTAAGATTAGTTTAATAGATCCAATCACCTTTTGGTTAGATATGTTGTCGGTCAATTCACTATGAATTTTCAATTTCCAATTTGAGTAAAGTTGTTTGCTTTCACATAGTGTTTTTTCCATTTAGTGGGTGGGTTTCAATGGCTTATGTTTTTTGGGGATGTAATTGTGACTTTAAGTTAAAATAAATGCTTGTGGGCATAGTAGATCATTAGGATGGTTCATCCATGAGATGATTTCTACATGTCTAGGGTCTATTATGATTGGACAAGATTTCTTGTGAAGTACATGGTCAAAGTTACTTGGGAACAATGTCGATTATTGCATATTTGAGTTTGAAAGGAAAAAGTTTCATTTGAGGGAGGGAGGGAGGGAGGCTGGCGCGGAGGGGTCGCATTAAGTCAAGTCAAGTACTAAGGTTATTTTTGGGGGGTTAATTTGAGTTATTGACATGTTCCCAATTGTGTGTGTGTATTCATCAACTTAAGAGTTTTGGGATTCTAAACATCCCACAGGGGAATATTAACCCCTAATACTGGAGATCTAAACAAATTTGGGTACCTTTAGAATGATAAAGATTCAATAAATAAGAAGCCACTTTGAGGGGGAAACCTCCCTTTACAATATATCCAATGCACAAGACAAGATGTCTATACAAATTACTATGCATTATTATAAATAGGGGATAAAATGAGCATGATGTAACCTACCATTAAACCAGCCTAACCGTATCTAATATACTAATAATCAATGACGGTTAAGTCATGAACATAGCCCCCTCTTTAAAAAAGATTTTCCATAAAAGCATGTAACTGAGCATATTTCTTCATGAATTGCTCATTTTCCCATATAACTTATTTTGGAGCATATGCTTCCACTTCATCTAATTTGAGAAGTTTTTTCTGCATTGACATGGTTTGTCCCAAAACCTTTTATAGGAAAGATATATGAAAAACCTTATGAATGTGAGAGGAAGGAAAATCCAACTCATAAGCCACTTCTACAATCTTGTGAATAAACTTGTAGGGTCCATAAAATTCTCGACCTAGTTTCTGATTCTTCTTTTGTGTGAGAGTAGATTTCTTATAAGGTTGTAGTGTAAAATATTACCCAATCACCCTCATCAAATTTTCCTTCACTTTGATGTTGATCTGCTTGCTACTTCATCCTATTATGTACCACTTGATGGTTTCATTTAAGAATTTGCAAGGTTTATTTAGTCTTTCCATTTGTGAGTCTATTGTTTGTACTTTAGAATGGTCCTAGAAAAAGCATGTGATACTAGGAGATGGATATCTATGAAGACCTTCAAATGAAGATGCATTAGTAAACGTGTTATAGGTGGTATTATACCACCATTCTACTAGAGGAAGTTGGTTCACCCATTGAGATTTCTTGGTTGAATAATAGCAACAAAGATAACCCTCTAAACATTTGTTAACTATTTATGTTTGACCATATGTTTGTGGATGATAAGATGAATGCATAGCTAGTGTTGTTTCACTCGTATTCCATAACTCTTTCCAAAAATATCTTATGTATTTTGGATCTATATCACTTACTAATACTTCAGGAAATCCATGAAGTTTATGGATTTACTTCATGAACACTTCTACCACTTGGCTTGTAGTAATAATAATAATAATAATAATAATAATTTATTTTTAAGGTCACGGCCAAGCTAGACACCAAATTGGTGTATGAGACCTCCTCCGCCCAGCGATTTGACTAGTAAAGTCTACGGAGGTATACATACCCTACCCTCCTTTGGATTTGAACTTGTGACCTCTTAGGAGGAAATACATGTTCTTAACCACTAGGCCCACTCGAGCTGTGGAAACACATGTTAGTATATGTACTTTGAATTCCACTAAAATGTGCATATTGTCTGAGTCTATCCACGCCCACAAAAATGGCATCCTTACCTTTTGATTTTGGTAAACCTATAATGAAGCCCATTGATATTTTTTCCCATCTTTGATTATCTATGTCTAAAGTTTGAAGTAATCTTGGAGCCTTGACTATCTCTCCTTTATTTCTTTGGCATGCCTAACATTATCTTACAATTTTTTGAATATCTTTATTCATTCCTTCCCCCAAAAGATACATTTTGATCATTTGATATGTTTTAAGGAACCATAAATGTCTTGCCATTGGAGAGTTATGAGACTCTCTTAATATTTTTTGCTTCAACTTGGATTGAAGACGTAAAAATATTCTACCCTTTACCAAATGATGTCCTCCTTCTACTCTCAATGTTCCATAGAGCTCTTCCCTTCTTTTAGATATTGTGTTTTTTGTCTAGTAATATTATCTTATTTTCATTCATAGCAAGTTTCTTTCAACCACGCATGAATGGAAAATGTAATGGAATATAAAATAGAGGCTTCTTCTATTTTACAAATGGCATTTGCTACCACATTGTCCTTCCCCTTTTTGTAGATTGTTTCAAAATAAAACTTTCATTTTTTTCTACCCATTTTTGTTGTTCCTCTAATAACAATCTTTTCTCCAAAAAGTACTTTATGGTGTCATGGCCTATCTTGACTTTAAAATTACTTCTAATGAGATATTGTTGTCATTTCTTAATTGTGTGGAAAATTAATGTCATTTTTTTTCATACATAGATTTCACCAAGCATTTTCCCTTGAATTGTTTACTTTCAAAATCCAATGGTGTTCCCTCTTGCATCAATACCACTCCAATTACTTTTCTCGATGCATCACCTTCAACTATGAATGTTTTACCAAAATCAGGTGTTGGCAATATTGGTGTAGAATACATAGCTTCCTTTAAGAGTGAGAGTTCCAACGTGGTCTCTTCATTCCATACAAATGATTTTTTACTCAAAAAATATGTGAATGGGCTTGCAATGCATGCATGTTTCTTAATAAATTTCTTAAAATATCACTTCAGACACAAAAAATCCTCTAAGACTATTGATGTTATGAGGAATGAGCCATTTTGTGATAGCATGAATCTTTTGTGGGTCCACCTTGACCCCTTCCCAAGAAAAAATATGGCCCAAATACTCTACTTCTTGTTTCCCAAAGCACATTTTGACCTTCTTACATACAATTGATTGTTCTTGAGAACTTGTAGGAATTTATCCACATGTTTAATTTGTGTGCTTCCCATGATTTGTTATAGATAAGTGTATCATAAAAAAAAAACACAAACTTTCTAAGACAATGTCAAATAATTTTGTTCATAAGGATTTGAACCAACCCAAAAGGCATGATCAAGAAACCATAGTGCCTTTCATGTGTTCTAAAAATTGTTTTGGGATTGTCTTCTTCTCTTAATCTAATTTGGTGGTATCTTGATTTAATATCTAACTTTACAAAATAAGCCACTCTATGAAACTCATCTAATAGCTCATCAATATTTGGAATATGAAGTTTATCCTTAATGGTGATTTTGCTTACATCCTTATAATATGGATGCATCCTCCAAGCATTATATCTTATTCTCACCATCAATATTGGTGCTGAAAAGGAACTATTTCTTGGAAGACCCTATGGTGCTTTGCAAAGCACCTTTTAATTCCTCTGGAATATTTTCATCTTCCTACTTCACTTCCATAGAATAAAGTTTAACCATAACTCCACTACTACCCTTTTTAGGAGCTTTTCCATTGTATGAGAATTGATTACTTGAGAGAGTGCAAATGTTAACACTAGGCCAGATATATGCTTTGTTGTGAATACCTTGAGTCAGTTTATGGTGGAGCCAATGAGGGTGCATTGGGTTGCAGCGAAGCATGTGCTCAGGTACTTACAAGGTACATTGGAGTATAGGTTGAGATATGTCAGGAGTGGTGGAGTGCAACTACAAGGCTATACAGACTCGGACTAGGTTGAGAGTGCAATGGACAAGAAGAGCACCTCAGGGTGTTGCTTCAACTTGGGATCAACAATGATTTCATGGTTTAACAGGTAGCAGACGTCAGTGGCACTTAATTCAGCAGAGGTCGAGTACATAACAACAAGTCTGGCGAGTTTTGAAGTCATCTAGCTTCGCAAGATGCTAACAAATTTATTTGGTCAGGAGTTGGCACTGATAGTGATCCATTGTAATAATCGGAGTTGCATAAAACTCTCGAAGAATCCAGTGTTTCATGATTGGTCTAAACACATACAGATCAGATATCACTTCATCAAGGACAGAGTTTAGAAAGGGGAGCAGTGAAGCTCCATTATATCTCCACAAATGAGTAGGTTGCAAAAATTCTCGCGAAGGCTTTAATAAAAGAAATTTTTATTTTTATTTTTATTTTTTTTATGGATAAGTTGGGTGTGGTGTAAAATACCTTCCTCGCTAGGAGGGAGTATTGATGATTATAGCTCGACCAGGTGCTTTTGCATAGGCTAGGTGTCAAGCATGCAGAAGATGTCTAAAGTCTCTCTAGGCACTTGCTTAATTTATTAAGTGACTTTTGTTTTCTTTCATAAGTTTGACTTAGGAAAAACACATTAATCAAACCAATTAATTAATGTTGGCAATTGACGAAGGTTTTCCGAGGTTAAATGACTTAAATTATT
>ML795401.1:204969-231508 GCA_009831015.1 Picea engelmannii
TAACCTCCATGTGTAACCTTTGACAAGACTAGAATATTCCGGGAAGCAAGAGAAACTCTAAAACATTGGATAATAACCCTAGAAGACAAGTCGACTCAAGAGAATATTTAATATTGAGTTATTATCCTCTAGAAAGAGAAGTCGACCCAGTCAAGTGAGATAGAGCAGTATAAATAGAGGGCGCTAGAGCTCATTTGTCACTCACTCACTCACAACTGCATAAGCACAAGAAATGCACATGACTGGAGGACAATTGCAGCAATAGTAGTGGTGACTTGGTCTCTTGGTTATGGTTTGGAATTTCTGCTTGGTCTTTGGTTATATTTTCTTGGTGCACTACCTTGGTTGGCTATTAGATTGCTTCTAGAATTATTATGTCTGTCAAGGTTAAGGTGCTCGAGGTGGCCTTTGTGCCTATGGTTGGGTGACAATATGGTGAAACGAACACACCTATTTTTCTAACAGGTTATGGGCCCACACTATCTTCAAACAATCTAACTGTTGGAAGATAGATTGGGAGGATTTGCTCAGTTGCAGTCAAAATTTTGCTACAACAACGAAACCATAACCCTCTTGTTGAGGCACCTTAAGTGAAGAGTTTGACCTAATTCCTGGATAGCCTAGTGCACCCTAGCCTAGCACACCTCCTGGTACTCTCAGCGAGTCAAGGCGTCAAGTTTGAGTTTTTGGTCAAAGTCAAAGCAGTCACAACTTACTCTATGAAGTCAGAAAACAAGTTAGAAGGGGATTCTAACTTCAGAGCATGGAAGACAATGATTGACCTCATCCTTTCCAAGAATAAAGTGTTGGATGTCATGAAAGGAAAGATCACGGATCCACAGTTTGAAGTAGGAAAAGAGAAGGAACCTCATAATGTTGCAGTTATGGATAAGTTCAAGGACAATGACATTAACGCTATGAGTATCATAGTGGACTATGTAAAATACCCCTTGATACCCTACATCAATCATCTTGACTCATCTAAGAATATGTGTGATGCCCTAACTAATCTCTTCTCAGTAATAAATATTGGACAAGTAATGAGTCTGAAGAATGAGCTCTGTGACATGAAAATGAATGATGATGACAACATAACATCATACTTTGTAAAAATATCTCAGCTAAGAGATCAACTACAAGCTATTGAGGAAATTATTTCAGAAAAGGAACTAGTAAACATCGTACTTAATGGTCTTCCCAAGACATGGGATGCATTTTCCGCAAGCGTGAACACAAGAATAGAGTATCCCACATTTGAAGAGCTTTGGACTCGTTGTGCACAAGAAGAATCAAGGATTAGCGCAAAAGAGAAATCCCAAAAGAAAGATGATGATCAAGCATACACAACAAAGTTCGAGAAATCCAGGAATAAGAAGTTTGGAATCAAGAAAATGATATGCCAAAAATACAATGCTTCAATTGTATAAAATATGGTCACTACGGAAATCATTGTCCTGAATTAACGAAAATGAAGGAAACACACAAAGCAACAGTTGTTAAAGAAAAGGAATCCTCAAAGAAAGTCAAGCAGGATGAAGCAGACTAAAACTACATGCTAGAGCACCTTAAAGGCCTATGTAATCGTAACAAAACAGTAGTAAAGTTCCTTAATAGTTTGTTGTTATAAAACAATAGCAAAACATTGTGTGACAGCAGAAACTTAGAGCCAACTTGAGGTCAAAGACAGACCTAGTTGGCAACCTGTTAGGACCTCATAAAATCTTCAGGGTTTTAGGGATTGGACTTCAAACCAGTGTTATCGGAATCAGACCGGTTCCAACAAAACCAGGTGGTCCAACTAGTTTAGGGCCATATCGATTCGATTGAAGGCTTCAAACAATAATGGTCGGTTCTATACACAAACGTCCATAAATTCCAAAACCAACTGGTTCCATATGAAATTGTACAGCTAGTAATGGGGACCACCTTTACTCAAATTTAAAACAATTTAAGGCAATTCAGGAAATTTTCTATTTTTAAAAAATTTATACTTTTAAAATATATTTATTTTTAGAAATTTGGGCCAAATATCAAAGTGATGACATTTTGGAGACCTAGTATGGTTCATGGTTTGAATTTTCATTTATTTTGATACCATGCATTTTTTTTGGATTTCTATTTTTAGTTGGTTGATTATGCTTTTGGAGACATAGTATGGCATACAATATCAATGTCAACCATATCTCAATTGTTGGATGTGCTTTTTGTTTCACTTAAATTTTTTGAATCAATTAACTTCGAAAACTATTCTCTTTATTTTATTTTATGACTCCATAACCCATGAAATTCAAGGCTCTATGGTCATAATTTGATCATTTCTAGTTTGAAGCTTGCACTTTTTTAATATTTTGTTGCATATTTGCACTTTTAGGGTAAATTTGAGGTGTTCTAACAACACATTTTCACAAATACCCAAGGTGGAATATCATTATTAGGTGTAAATTTCCATTTTAACTTGTTATATGAATTAATCTATTGAAGATTTCAACATTGATCTATATATAACAAGAAGTACATCTCAAAGTTTGAAAGTGTTCTTGGTCTGCCAGGTTCACACTTTGTTTTCAAATTCCATATGGATTCTCCCCCGAGTCTAGCCAATAATAGCCCAATGTGTAGAGGGATTGTCTAAGGTGAAGTTAGCATTTTACCTAGTTACCTTTTTAATTATTTTAGTTTCAAACATTAACTCTTCCACAATTTATATTTGGAATTCGATGGTTTTGGATGCTATCATTTTGGATGCATCGAGATACTACGACATTGGTGAGTGTTTACTATTACAAATTTTGTACTCACTTAACATCTCCACTAGATTCATGATGTAGTTTGTTTGATGGTTATATCCACATATGCTCCATGGATATTGGGGATCATATCACTTAGATTGATGATGATATAAATATTGGAGGTTTGATCCATTACACTTTCATGCCATATATGAGTACCCTAATTTGTTTCTTAATGAGGAAAGAAAACGATGTAATTAATTTCCATAATATGAAGGTTTTGAGGGTGAGTCAATTAATCGACATCTTGGATATTTTGATAGATTTATTGATCATTTTGATGTGAGACATGATATTTTGATGAATTCATTACGATGCCATTGGCCCAAGATTCCCAACAGTGGTTCATTCGTCAGTTAACATTAGGTCATGTTACATCTTTGTTAATGTTGCAAGTTGAGCTCATTTGTAGGTTCAAGGACCCTAATGAAGACGATGTTTTAGAGGGTGATGTTGATTCTGTCAATTATTCATCACAAAATGATAATGGTTTGTTTTGTTACTATGATGATTTATTTGATGATGAGCGCAATATAGCACTTGAGACACTAATCTCCCTTAGTAGTTGCAGCAAAGTTTAGAGATGTACCTCTATAGTTTCACATCACATAAAGCTTCCAATGCAAGGTGAAGGTGGTTTTTCCAACATTAAGGGCTTGATAGAAACTATGGTTATTTCCTAGTAGTGGCAAGAATTTGCTATTTCGGTATGGTATTTCAACTTGATTTTATTTTAATGTTTATTTTTTAGTTAAATCATTGCTCGAATTCAAGAAGTTCTATTGACCCAATTGAGCAGTTGAGGAATATGTATAGGATCTATTTCAAAGGACGACAAAGAACCTAGGGTTTTCTTCTTCTTTCTAAATAAGGATGTCATTTTATGAAGTGCATATTTAGTGATGTTTGGTTCCTTTGCTTTCATTGATTTTTTAGTACATGTGGACACATGTTCACCTTAGTAGATTTCATGTTTGGATTTACTAGAGATTTGATTACATAAATAAGTTTTGTTTAGTCAATTGATTGCATGATTGGTTTTGTTAGAGTGTGTTAATCATGCATGACTGGCATTGTTATCCCCATTTTGTGGATAACTAAGGAGATTGTGTCTCGAGGCCCTCAGGTTGCAGATATGGAGTGTCGAGAGACTACATGACCAACAATACCCTTTTGCACAGATGGAAAACCCACTCACCACCACAAATGGTCACAGTTTTGCAGATGGCATCCACCACACCAGTTGGCTTCCAGAAGGAAGTGGGTCTTGCTCCATGAGGTACAAGTCAGTGTTATGGTGAGCATCATTTCAATATTTAAGCCATTTGTTATGTTATTATGTTGCATCTTAGATTTCTCTAGATTTCATGATATGTGCTTGGACATTATGCCTTTTGCCCTGCTTCACCTCGGTGGTTGACATTGTGCCCTAATAAGTGGTCTTCTTTGGGAATGGGTTTGCTACTGGGAAATCCCTTAATGAGCCATTGTATCGTTCCCGACCATCCTTACCATTTTTCATCATTATTCCCCTCTAGTTCCTTATCTCTTGGGATTTTAGGGTGTATTGACCCAAGAAGGGGTTGTCCCTCATTCTATGGGAAGAAGGGGCTAAAGGCCCAGAGGGGTTAGTGTTGGGTAAAAAACAAAATCCATATATAAACCTTCCAAATGCTTCGCCTAGGGATCACCCAAGAAAACAATGAAACACTTATCTTTGAATAAAAGGGGACCCATAATATAATAAAGACATGCTTGAAAGGTAGGTTGAAGGATAGGAGGTCTCATCACAAGCCAACCTATCACGTCCATGGATATCTAGTGGTATGACATTGTCATGATCTGGTCACCAAACCGGGGCATTGACTCTCAGTTGCATGGTTGAGAGAAAGGGGGTCTCATCAGAAGCCATCCTTCTCATTTCCATTAAGTATTTGTGGGTGACATTGCCACCATCTGGTCACCACACCAGGGAAATGGCCTTCAACCTTTCCTTATGCTATTATGAAAGAAAATATAAAGAAAGAAAGATAAAAGGCAAATGAGGGGCTTGGAAAAAGTGCATTGCGGACGAAGGTACCACACAACCTCTACAAAGGCACTCATGAATGAGACATTACGACCCCCAGTATGTCATGAGCCCTATGCCCATTGAGTCTTGACTCTGTCCACCTCATACACCTTACATGGCTTAGAGAGGGACCTCTTGGAGTGTCTCCTTGACCTAGGGAAAGATCTACCCAATAGGACACCTCGTCAACCCTCCCATACTTAAGCTTGACAAGTTGCATAGTGTCTTTGAGTTGTTAATTGTTTGATATAGTAATCTTTGATGCACATGCTTAGATGGATTATTTATTGATTGGATCCACTTATCATGATGTTATAACTTGAGATCCTTGGAGGGTGTGTTCATTTGTCTTTGCAAGACCTAGCTGGTGGACAGTTTTGGGAGAACAAGCCTAGCCTGGGCTTCCATGGGGCTACAAGCCCACAGAATGGATCCCAGGGGCTTGCATGCCAGATGAGAGAGAGATGACTTGTACAGCCTTGATGATGACTTGGACGACCTAGCCCGCCCATTGCTTGCCAAACGTTTTTCCCAAGAGGGGCAAAACGTCCCATTTTTTAGCATAACATCATGATATTGGGGGGTTGGGGCTTGGTGGTGAGGTGCCACTCATTTGCACTTGAACATTTTGAGGAGAAGAGAGTATTCACCATGATGAGATCACCTAGATGCTTGACACATGGCCTTGGGAGGCCCTTCCATACTTCTCCAACACCAACGACCTCCTCAAAGTGGCAAAACATCCCCTAAAGGGGTGACGTCATCCTAGATTAGGTTTTAATTTGTGTAAAAGATGAAATTTTAAGTGAATTATTTAATATTATTGTGTTAAGGGGGAAAGATTAGGGTTATTGACCCCTAATCTTGTGTTTTACTCCTTAATTTTTGGACAAGCTATGTTAGCTAATTTTTGTATAAATGGAGATCATAAGATCTCATTTTAAACATAACTCTCCACTTGTGAGAGGCTTTAGTCTAAAATTTTTGGCCTCCTTAGCTCTCTTATCTCTTGTGCACTTGTCTTATGGTTATTTTATGAATGGTTGATGGAGGAAGGCCTAGCGCTAGCTTTATATGATGCTTTCTAGCTCTTATGGTGAATTGTCTTAGCATTTCTCTTGATCTTGGTATGGTTTTTACTCTCTTGCTATCATTTTTTTCAAGTCAAGTATTGTTATAATAGGAGCTAGGCAGGAAGTATAAGGGCATACACCCCCACCATAGCCTTCATCATTTTGTTTTCTTCATCTCATTGATTAAGGGTTTGCTAGGAGACGTATAAGGGCATACACCCTCTTAGTTTAAACCCTAGGTTAGAGAAACTTATCTTGGGAAGTAAAAGGGCTTACACCCCCAAGGAGGTAACTTCTTTAATCTCCTTGTGACTCCATTAACCCAATAGTAAATGCACTAGTCATTGATTTGTTGCATTGGAGAAATAAAATATTCCATTGAGAAATGTGAATTTCGGTCATTTTTACTTCTTGCAAAGTGGATTGTTTTCCTTGTGCCTTGGGCACCTCATAGCCACTAGGTCATCCTCATCTAAGGGATACTTATTGTTGTTGTTACAAAATTTTATCTTCAACCATTAGGGCTACAGAAACCCTAACTTACTTGCTTTAATAACTCTCTTACCAACCATTGGCTTTTGCTCAAAGTTTGTACACTTACTCTCCTTGTCCTAGCGCACCTTTTGGAAAAGTTTGAGGGGATTCTAGTGACTAATTTTCTTTTTGTAATACATTGAATGTTACAGCCATAAGGCTGATATAATTTGTTGCAAACAAGTGTTTACAACAGCCTTATCTTTTGTGCTAGAAGTTTGTCTTTTCATCTTGAGTTTAGCTAGTCTTTCTCTTGTATTTTCTACTTGATCTTTAGCACTTATTGAGCAAATTCTAGTATCATTTATTTGTTGATATATATTGTTATCTACTGCTGCAAATCAGGGAAAGCAAGTTTAACTTGCTGATCCAACTAACATATATTGTTGCAAAGTATGTTTTCTTATGTCTAGGGCAGGTACACTCATCCGGAAAAACACTATACTTGTGGAGCAGTCATTACTTGACTTGCAAGGAATATCTCCCTACCTTTCTTTACATCTAGACTTGACCTCTAGGGGCTTCCTTTCCACTTCCCTCCATCTTCGTCTCAATCCCCCTAGGGTCACCGAGATCGCCTCCCTAGAGTGACCTAGTCACCCTTGAAGTGTGGAACCTACATCGAGGTGACATTGGATGTAGGATTCCCATAGTTGTAGCACTTGTTTTGTGGTTGGGTCGGGCTTTTCCCAACCTACAACTCGTGCCATAACAGTCATCAAGGCCACAAAGAATACAAATTATTAAATAGAAAAAAAAAGTACCTTCTATCACTTAAGTTTAAGATTAGTTTAATAGATCCAATCACCTTTTGGTTAGATATGTTGTCGGTCAATTCACTATGAATTTTCAATTTCCAATTTGAGTAAAGTTGTTTGCTTTCACATAGTGTTTTTTCCATTTAGTGGGTGGGTTTCAATGGCTTATGTTTTTTGGGGATGTAATTGTGACTTTAAGTTAAAATAAATGCTTGTGGGCATAGTAGATCATTAGGATGGTTCATCCATGAGATGATTTCTACATGTCTAGGGTCTATTATGATTGGACAAGATTTCTTGTGAAGTACATGGTCAAAGTTACTTGGGAACAATGTCGATTATTGCATATTTGAGTTTGAAAGGAAAAAGTTTCATTTGAGGGAGGGAGGGAGGGAGGCTGGCGCGGAGGGGTCGCATTAAGTCAAGTCAAGTACTAAGGTTATTTTTGGGGGGTTAATTTGAGTTATTGACATGTTCCCAATTGTGTGTGTGTATTCATCAACTTAAGAGTTTTGGGATTCTAAACATCCCACAGGGGAATATTAACCCCTAATACTGGAGATCTAAACAAATTTGGGTACCTTTAGAATGATAAAGATTCAATAAATAAGAAGCCACTTTGAGGGGGAAACCTCCCTTTACAATATATCCAATGCACAAGACAAGATGTCTATACAAATTACTATGCATTATTATAAATAGGGGATAAAATGAGCATGATGTAACCTACCATTAAACCAGCCTAACCGTATCTAATATACTAATAATCAATGACGGTTAAGTCATGAACATAGCCCCCTCTTTAAAAAAGATTTTCCATAAAAGCATGTAACTGAGCATATTTCTTCATGAATTGCTCATTTTCCCATATAACTTATTTTGGAGCATATGCTTCCACTTCATCTAATTTGAGAAGTTTTTTCTGCATTGACATGGTTTGTCCCAAAACCTTTTATAGGAAAGATATATGAAAAACCTTATGAATGTGAGAGGAAGGAAAATCCAACTCATAAGCCACTTCTACAATCTTGTGAATAAACTTGTAGGGTCCATAAAATTCTCGACCTAGTTTCTGATTCTTCTTTTGTGTGAGAGTAGATTTCTTATAAGGTTGTAGTGTAAAATATTACCCAATCACCCTCATCAAATTTTCCTTCACTTTGATGTTGATCTGCTTGCTACTTCATCCTATTATGTACCACTTGATGGTTTCATTTAAGAATTTGCAAGGTTTATTTAGTCTTTCCATTTGTGAGTCTATTGTTTGTACTTTAGAATGGTCCTAGAAAAAGCATGTGATACTAGGAGATGGATATCTATGAAGACCTTCAAATGAAGATGCATTAGTAAACGTGTTATAGGTGGTATTATACCACCATTCTACTAGAGGAAGTTGGTTCACCCATTGAGATTTCTTGGTTGAATAATAGCAACAAAGATAACCCTCTAAACATTTGTTAACTATTTATGTTTGACCATATGTTTGTGGATGATAAGATGAATGCATAGCTAGTGTTGTTTCACTCGTATTCCATAACTCTTTCCAAAAATATCTTATGTATTTTGGATCTATATCACTTACTAATACTTCAGGAAATCCATGAAGTTTATGGATTTACTTCATGAACACTTCTACCACTTGGCTTGTAGTAATAATAATAATAATAATAATAATAATTTATTTTTAAGGTCACGGCCAAGCTAGACACCAAATTGGTGTATGAGACCTCCTCCGCCCAGCGATTTGACTAGTAAAGTCTACGGAGGTATACATACCCTACCCTCCTTTGGATTTGAACTTGTGACCTCTTAGGAGGAAATACATGTTCTTAACCACTAGGCCCACTCGAGCTGTGGAAACACATGTTAGTATATGTACTTTGAATTCCACTAAAATGTGCATATTGTCTGAGTCTATCCACGCCCACAAAAATGGCATCCTTACCTTTTGATTTTGGTAAACCTATAATGAAGCCCATTGATATTTTTTCCCATCTTTGATTATCTATGTCTAAAGTTTGAAGTAATCTTGGAGCCTTGACTATCTCTCCTTTATTTCTTTGGCATGCCTAACATTATCTTACAATTTTTTGAATATCTTTATTCATTCCTTCCCCCAAAAGATACATTTTGATCATTTGATATGTTTTAAGGAACCATAAATGTCTTGCCATTGGAGAGTTATGAGACTCTCTTAATATTTTTTGCTTCAACTTGGATTGAAGACGTAAAAATATTCTACCCTTTACCAAATGATGTCCTCCTTCTACTCTCAATGTTCCATAGAGCTCTTCCCTTCTTTTAGATATTGTGTTTTTTGTCTAGTAATATTATCTTATTTTCATTCATAGCAAGTTTCTTTCAACCACGCATGAATGGAAAATGTAATGGAATATAAAATAGAGGCTTCTTCTATTTTACAAATGGCATTTGCTACCACATTGTCCTTCCCCTTTTTGTAGATTGTTTCAAAATAAAACTTTCATTTTTTTCTACCCATTTTTGTTGTTCCTCTAATAACAATCTTTTCTCCAAAAAGTACTTTATGGTGTCATGGCCTATCTTGACTTTAAAATTACTTCTAATGAGATATTGTTGTCATTTCTTAATTGTGTGGAAAATTAATGTCATTTTTTTTCATACATAGATTTCACCAAGCATTTTCCCTTGAATTGTTTACTTTCAAAATCCAATGGTGTTCCCTCTTGCATCAATACCACTCCAATTACTTTTCTCGATGCATCACCTTCAACTATGAATGTTTTACCAAAATCAGGTGTTGGCAATATTGGTGTAGAATACATAGCTTCCTTTAAGAGTGAGAGTTCCAACGTGGTCTCTTCATTCCATACAAATGATTTTTTACTCAAAAAATATGTGAATGGGCTTGCAATGCATGCATGTTTCTTAATAAATTTCTTAAAATATCACTTCAGACACAAAAAATCCTCTAAGACTATTGATGTTATGAGGAATGAGCCATTTTGTGATAGCATGAATCTTTTGTGGGTCCACCTTGACCCCTTCCCAAGAAAAAATATGGCCCAAATACTCTACTTCTTGTTTCCCAAAGCACATTTTGACCTTCTTACATACAATTGATTGTTCTTGAGAACTTGTAGGAATTTATCCACATGTTTAATTTGTGTGCTTCCCATGATTTGTTATAGATAAGTGTATCATAAAAAAAAAACACAAACTTTCTAAGACAATGTCAAATAATTTTGTTCATAAGGATTTGAACCAACCCAAAAGGCATGATCAAGAAACCATAGTGCCTTTCATGTGTTCTAAAAATTGTTTTGGGATTGTCTTCTTCTCTTAATCTAATTTGGTGGTATCTTGATTTAATATCTAACTTTACAAAATAAGCCACTCTATGAAACTCATCTAATAGCTCATCAATATTTGGAATATGAAGTTTATCCTTAATGGTGATTTTGCTTACATCCTTATAATATGGATGCATCCTCCAAGCATTATATCTTATTCTCACCATCAATATTGGTGCTGAAAAGGAACTATTTCTTGGAAGACCCTATGGTGCTTTGCAAAGCACCTTTTAATTCCTCTGGAATATTTTCATCTTCCTACTTCACTTCCATAGAATAAAGTTTAACCATAACTCCACTACTACCCTTTTTAGGAGCTTTTCCATTGTATGAGAATTGATTACTTGAGAGAGTGCAAATGTTAACACTAGGCCAGATATATGCTTTGTTGTGAATACCTTGAGTCAGTTTATGGTGGAGCCAATGAGGGTGCATTGGGTTGCAGCGAAGCATGTGCTCAGGTACTTACAAGGTACATTGGAGTATAGGTTGAGATATGTCAGGAGTGGTGGAGTGCAACTACAAGGCTATACAGACTCGGACTAGGTTGAGAGTGCAATGGACAAGAAGAGCACCTCAGGGTGTTGCTTCAACTTGGGATCAACAATGATTTCATGGTTTAACAGGTAGCAGACGTCAGTGGCACTTAATTCAGCAGAGGTCGAGTACATAACAACAAGTCTGGCGAGTTTTGAAGTCATCTAGCTTCGCAAGATGCTAACAAATTTATTTGGTCAGGAGTTGGCACTGATAGTGATCCATTGTAATAATCGGAGTTGCATAAAACTCTCGAAGAATCCAGTGTTTCATGATTGGTCTAAACACATACAGATCAGATATCACTTCATCAAGGACAGAGTTTAGAAAGGGGAGCAGTGAAGCTCCATTATATCTCCACAAATGAGTAGGTTGCAAAAATTCTCGCGAAGGCTTTAATAAAAGAAATTTTTATTTTTATTTTTATTTTTTTTATGGATAAGTTGGGTGTGGTGTAAAATACCTTCCTCGCTAGGAGGGAGTATTGATGATTATAGCTCGACCAGGTGCTTTTGCATAGGCTAGGTGTCAAGCATGCAGAAGATGTCTAAAGTCTCTCTAGGCACTTGCTTAATTTATTAAGTGACTTTTGTTTTCTTTCATAAGTTTGACTTAGGAAAAACACATTAATCAAACCAATTAATTAATGTTGGCAATTGACGAAGGTTTTCCGAGGTTAAATGACTTAAATTATTTAAGTGCCTTAGATCTCAAGTGAGGCTGAAGATTTAATCCTAGCCATCTATCACTTTGGAATATTAAGGGTTAAGGTTTTGATCAATGAAATGTTATAAAAGAAATCCTAAGGAGAGGAAAAAGACACATTCAATTGATAGCCATTGAGAGATGATTTTCTCAAGTGAAAAGTGGGAGATTCAAGGCTAAGAAGAAAGAAGTATTGCAACAAAAAAACCAAGAAAAGAGAAATCAAGTGGAAGTCGTGTTAGTTGAATTCCATAGGGATGAAATTCATACCAGCGTCTTGTGTGAAGGGTCTGCATAGAGATTCGTATGACAACCACACGGGAGGAGAGAGAGAGGGAGGTTGAGCAGATTGGGGTTTCAGTGGGTTGGTCTTACCAGTGGACCAAGTTTTCCAGAGGGGTCGAGTTGCAGGTTCTATTGTTATACAAATTGTGTATTTCTTTGTGGGCTAAATAATATTAAAATCAATTGAATGTTGATTTCCCGAGTTGGGTTTCCAGGATAAAAGCTTGTGTAATGTGCCTATTTTTTTCTACTATGTATGACTGATTTTTCTACTTGCATTTTTGTTGCATTTACCGCTAAAATATCTGTGTATTTTTATTCAGCAATTTTATATTTAATTATTGGGTTAATTAAAATTTTGGGTATAAAAGATTGCTAGAAAATTAAATTTAGATCTGGTTTTATGGGTTTTTAACAAGGAAAACAAAATCTATTAAAGAACACATAGCATGTATTGATAATACAAACAAGGAAAAAGTCATCACAACTATGAAATTAGTTTATTGGGTTGTGCAAGAAGAACTACCTCTCAAAATATGAATCCATTTGTTTGTTTGCAATATCTTTCCAAGCACCAAACATGCCAAAGAATAAAGACTACACATCATATACAAATTAGATGGTTGCAAAATAATTCACTTTTGCTATATCTGAGTATCTCGAAGATGTACACACTGCAAGAATGTCGGATAGTCCTTTTTTTCTTTGATGTTAGATGAAACTACAGATCGTAGCTTAGAGAAACACCTTATGGTTTATGCCACATTTCTATACTCAAAAGGGTTGGGGCCTCCAATTTCACAATTTTTAAGTCATAAATGTTTGCAATGGAAGAGGGAACACAACGTATGATGCAAACAATGATTTAGAGGAAGCAAGAGGCCTTTCAAATAAAAGATTAATAGCAATTTACACAGATAATATTTCACCAATGGTTTGCAATGAAAATGGCTTTGTTGCTTTTTTGAAAAAAGATGTAGCTAATCTTTTAGGTATATCATGACATTTTACCTACAATAGATACTTCCAAAAGAATACTTGAATTATCATTTGTTGAAAAATTGACAAATAAGGTATACTCTTAGGTGCAAAATTCTACTAAAAGAAATAGTCAACTTAATACTCTATAGGAACTTATGCAACTTGAAACCCTTCAATCTCTTCAAATCCATGGAGTTAGATGACTTTCAAAATGACAAGTCATTGAAAGGCTTGTTGTATTTATGCCTTCCATATTGACTTTGTGGAAAAATGAAAGGAATGATTCATGGAAAAATAAAGCAATGATATGTTCAGTTCAATTTTGTTTATATATGTTTGTAAATGTAATGTTTGAACTAAACAAGTTGAACCAAAAAATTCTAGGAAGAGTGTGCTGATGTTACCTCTTTAGGGAAAAGCATAGATGGCACTATAAACAATTTTAAAATGTGGTTTTTAAGAAGTGACACATTTGCAGATGGCACGTGTTACTCATCAAAATTTTTAAATGTCTCTAAATCTAGCTATCTAGATATTTCTAATAAAGAGGGACTTGTACATATGCAGGAATTCTGATTTGTAGCAATCCCACATGCATATGGTGATTATGTTGATACACAAAAACAATCATGGAAACATTGCATGGATGGCTCACTAGAGACTTGCAAACAACTTGCAAAAGAATATGTTCAAGGCCTTGTAGAGAGTTTGAATGTGAGATTCTTTAACTTGATGTTTTCAATCTCAAAGTTGTTTAGCCCGTGTCATTATTTACAAGATGTTCGCGACAGAGAAAAGAATTCAAAGCATTGATTTGAAAAACTTTTTCAACACCTGCAACATACTTTATGTGAGAGAAAAATACAAAACATTATTCGATTTTGAAGCTTGTTTAAAAGAGATGCATGAATTTGTTGATGTTCTTCGTGTTAATTGAGAGGGATCATCCACGAAAAATGCTTGGAGAATTTTTTTTGTCATAAAGTTACGTATAAATTTTCTACACATGTCAAAATTATTGCAAGCAATACTACTATTCCAGCAAGTATAGTCGCATGTGACAGAGGATTCTCAAGACAAATCATTCTAAAGGATGTATGAAGAACAAAAACTATCATTGGTTGCATTGCATGCCTTGATGCGAGGCTTGATTCATCAATGGTAGAATGGGATAGGGTATATGAAATTTGGAAAGATGCTAAGCAAAGAAGAATCTTAAATATTTAAGAATTTTGTTTATGTTTGTTCAAATATTTTGAATAAACTTAACAATTTGATAATATTATGTTAAATAGAATTTCATAATAATTTTGTGTTCTTTTAACATTATAATATGTGTAGCAAAATTAATTGTTTTTTTAGCGCTGTAATAAGTTCAATACATAGATTGCTTTTGTATCCTAACAAAAACACATAATATATAATAATATTAAAAGTCATACAAAAGGAAGTTTTAAGAAGAAACATGTCATAAAAAATTTACTAGATGGGCAAGGATATCCATCAAATTTAACCCCAGGTTCTTAGTATAAGGAACATTGACCATATACACTCCTACCACGTGTACAAAACTGGAACCAATTAAAGTGAAATACCTTACATAGATAATGCTCCTAAATCCCATGCAAATCTATGTCCTCCTAAATACCCTTTAACCAAAGCAAACAGCAGCCATGATCCACATGCAAGGAATGGCAACGTCAAGGGGAAAACTGCAAAAATAGAGGAAATAAAATGCATAATGCACCTGGAGTAATATATCAAAAGAACACGACTATGCTGAACGATCAACATGACGCTAATCTCTTCCTTGTACTATTATTATTATTTTAATTTGGCAGCGCTTTCTGCAGCTACTACAGAGCCTCATCCATGTCGAGCTGATTCTTTCTTAATTAGCATACCTCGTCAGCGTCAGAACACTTTCATTTTAAATAGACTATCTTATTTCGATGTAATTTATTTTTTAATGGCAATGAAAGATGTATAAGGGTCAGCCCAAACACTACTAGAAAAATTTAAATATATCAATGAATAAATTGAATGCCCTAAATTGTCCTTTAATCGTAAATTGCAACGGATACCTTTATATGCCCCGTTGCTTGTAGATTTAATGTACAGATATAATCTGCAGTTCTGTAATCATTCTTTGTTGAAACGGCGTATTGATTTCCGCTTGTTGACATCCAGACATTTTTTTCTCAATCGCACTGCTTTTGGTGTAACCTGTAATCAAATACTCTCAACATTATTCTCTTTAAAGTTCATTCAGAACACGCTGAAATAATAGTTATAATGTAAACAATGAATGCATGTCATGGACTCTGCTAGCCTCTGGGTTTTTTAAGTGCTAAACGATAGAACCTAAAATTTTACACCATAAAATTACTGCATATATCTTCAGGAAAATGAAATAGAGGCATGACCAAACATGACGGATCTAGTGGCTCTGAAGATCACTTGCCTCAATTAGCTCATCAGCGGCAACATACCCAATTGCTTCCTCCAGGGTCATCTAAAAAGAACAAGCGCCAATTAATAGTGTTCGGGACTTGTATAAACCCGACTCTTGATAATAAGTTCATGTTGATTCTTCATGACAGCAACTTCATCAACGCACTAAACTAGCATATTAACAGGAACTTTAATATGCATAAATATAACCCCATAGAAACATAGCAATGGATCTTGATGAAACTAAAATTTTACATTAGTTAAAATGTATTCGCATCCTACTCCAATGTAGACCCACTTCCCCTACTAAAAACATTGCTCCCAACTGCATTTCAGCATTTACCAATGAACTGGAGCTGTAGGCTATTTAAATTAATAATGCTTGACACGAGACAATCCACAACTTTTGGTCTGAAATATAACCCAATACTCGAGAGTTACAAAAATATAGAAATTCAGCTTCCAGTTATGCTATGCTGAAGATAAACAGATTAAGTGGAGGCCTCTATGGAATACCTACCAAAGGATATGTTGACATTTATCAATTAAAAGTGAAATTCACCAAATCAATAAAAAAAAATTAATTCCATACAGTGAAAGAATCCTTTTGCAATTTGTGAAAGAAATTGGAGAGATCATGAAGTTCATTGCCTACATATGCCTGGTGAATGAAACCAATTTCTAAGCTCAAAACAGAATTTGGGAAAAAGGACATATACCGTTCAATATTGATGAATGGATTAAGCATTTTCTTGTGGCCATAGCGGAGGCAAAAAAGCATGTATGAGGCCACATTTCCGTTCAAAATTGCCTAGTCTAATGGTTAGTCAACTAAACTTGTAAAATATCAGTGAGAATGTAATCTGGATCATGAGAACAAAGATGGAAAGTGGCGATGGGAATTTGTGTCCTCTCATATCAGATAGTGGAGATGTTTAACTCAATCTGTAAAAACATACTTTTTGCAAAAATCAACAAATTCACTGAGCTTCTAGGTTTTTACAAAAATTAGCGGGTTTGGCAATTTTTTGAAAAAAACATGATTTATCAGAAAAAAATAAAATCACCTTATGTTGGATTATCAACACGTGAGAGATGGTCTTTATCTACTGCAATCTTTGGTTGTGGGTGAGGCAGTTGTAGAAACCCTTTGATGTAGAGGCCATTTGCTTGGATGAAATTGACCACATGTTTGATTGTGTGGTGAACACTAAGAGACATGTAATGGAGGATACTTGTAGACGGTTAGACAGGGAGGCTGATAGGCCATGTTAGTAGATAAGTCCTAGACTGGCGATTACAAGACAAGGAGCTTAATATCCCCCACAACCATGTCATGAAAAACTATTCATTAATTGGAAAATATCCAAACATAAGAATGACAAGAGTTGAAATTATAATAATTTTTCAAAGGCAAGGAATGCAACCTCGGAAATTTCACCTCTTTCCTAGAGTTTTCCTGGTTCTTAACTCTGAATTTTCGACACTATGCCTGTTCTGAAATATAAATAAATTAGCAGCAACAACAAACAACATTTCATCTCTTAACAACCCAAATCAACAAGGCAATCCAAGACAAAAAATACCAAAGTGTGCCAACAAGTTTTAGCCCTCAAGGGAAATCTTATTATGCATAAAACAGATCTGAAATTCACTTTATGACAGCCGTAATTACAACAGTCAATCTGCCCTATCTTCTTCAAGATTAATGTCAAATAACTGAACAATTTCAGCGTTAACTTACATCAAATCAGCAACACATACTAGCGCTGGAAGTTAACAAATCATGAAGAAATAGATGGCTGAAAATCAAATCTGCAATAAAGATAATTTTGGACCACCAAAAACTTCATATGTATGAATAAAGACTAAGTTCATGTACATACCATAACCTCATCCCAAGGGTAGTACAATCCTCTTTCTCTCCAAAACCCTAGCTCCACTAAAGATTCTCCACAAGTTAGCATCAACACTAGCAACCTCCTTGGCAAGATGTCTCTTCTTCTCCACTTCAACTAGTACAACTTACGGTATAATCACAAAACCCTAGATTTAATGTCTCCAAGAAATGAAACCCTAACCCTAGTATTCAAGATGCTCCAAAAGTTCCAAGAAACCCTAGCATCTCCAAGACGAGAGAAAAAGTACAAAGATTAAGATCTAAAAGAGAGAGAGACTAGTGTGCTCCTCTAGTCACATCTCCAACACAAAAGTGATCAAGAATGAGAATGAGAATGATACCATGATCATCATGTCCAATGTCTTCTTCACAAGAATTAACCACAGTGTCTCATAAGAATCCTCCAACAAAATACTTCCTCTTCATAATTACTCCTAGGGTTTTCTCATGAACCCTAACACCTTACTCCAAGGAGACGAGTACAAAAAAAGAGTACAATGATGATGATATGAAAGAACACTCTTCTTCCTCTATATATATGAGAGGTAAGAGAGGATAATGATACATATGTGGGCCTAAACCCTTTAAAACAACCTACACAGCCACAAGTAGGTTCATACCTATGAAGTGCTACACTTCAAGGGTACACACATAAAGCTCCAAGGTGATGTTGTGTTAGATTTTCTTAATTTTTCAGAGCAATAGATTTACCAATGTTCTTAGATTTTTTTTACATTAACAATTATATCAAGTACTGAAAATATAAGCAGCACAAACAAGCACAAGAAGAAACAAGAGTTTATCCTGGGAAAACCCCAAACCCAAGGAAAAACCCAACCAACCTTTCTTAGATAGATTTCATCAATAATATAATCCAACCATGAACCATCTCTCAAGAGCAACAGATAATGAAGAAACCCTAACACAAGGGTAGCGCACCAGATAGAGCTAGCATACCAAATAGTTGTAGCAGCAGCACCATACAGAGATAGCGCACCTCTTCCAAGGAGAGCGCACAAGAGAAATCACCACCAAGAATCTCCAAGAGTTGCAGTGTTGCATCTTCCTTCCTTCCCTCAAATGAGTGCCTTCTTCTTGAGTGAGATATGAGTGAGTGTGTGTGTCCAAATGAGCAAGACGTCTCCTTATTTATAGTCTTCAAGTCACTTTAGATGGGCCGACTTCTCTGGGAAATTCTATTTTCCCTTTATCTTTTTCCTGTGGGCCGACTTCTCTTTCTAGAGGTTCTCATTTCAGTTTATTCTTTTCCTGTGGGCCAACTTCTCTTCCAGGTTGTTCTTCCACTGTTCAATGGTCGTCTTTTGACTTATGGAATCTTCTCTTCTAAGAAAGGTTGTCTAGGATAAAAATACCTCCTGCAGCTACCAAAACATCAACACTCCCTCTTAGCTAGGGAGGTATTCTTCCACGATGTTTTCTTCTAGTAGTCCAATGACTACCCTGCAATCAACTAGTAGCCCCTAGGCTACCACCATGCCATCAGTAGCTCAAATCTTCTGCCATAGTCTCTACAACAATGTTGCAATCATCTAGTAGCACACAGCTACTACCATGCAATCCAATAGTTTCCACGACTACGTAGTAATCAACTAGTGGCACACAACTACTACCATGTTGTCCAGTAGTACATAACTACTACAATAGTCCTCACGACTATGCTATGGTGTCTCTCCTTTCCCAGTAGTCTTATTCACACCCATCCATCTCACATGGCATGGGAAAGACTGCCACTATAGCCTCATTCACACCTAGCCACCTCTCATGGCTCAAGAAAGGCTACGCCATGGTCCAAGACCATGCTACAAGTCTTATTCACACTTAGCCACCTCACATGGCGTAAGCAAGACTTGCACCAGGTTGTGATGTTTCTCCTCTCCCAGTAGTCTTATTCGCACCTAGCCACCTCACATAGCATAGGCAAGACTACGATCATAGCCCCATTCACACCTAGCCACCTCGCATGGCTTAAGCAAGGCTATGCTAAAAGTCTTATTCACACCTAGCCACCTCACATGGCGTAGGAAAGACTTATACCAAGCTGTACATTACTCCCTCGGTCACCTCACATGATTGATCTTGGAAACCCTTGGCCAAAGGGGAAGCCTGTTGGAGGAGAAACATCACACCTCCCTCTCAATGAGGGTGGACATTCTGCATCACGCCAAGATTGTCTCTAAAGTACTCATACTTCACTCTAAACAGAGGCTTGGTGAGAATGTCCGCTATCTGCTCCTCTGTGGATATGTACTGGAGCTCCACATCTCCTCTCTGCACCATGTCTCAGATGTAATGGTATTTGATCTCTATATGCTTCAACTTGTCATGAAAGACAGGATTCTCTGAAAGCTTTACGCAGCTTTGATTATCACAGTGTATCAAAGTTGGCTCCAACTCTAGATCAAATAACTCTGCAAGCAACTTCCGAAGCCACACTGCTTCACGGCTTGCAACACTAGTTGTAATATACTCTGCCTATGTTGTACTGAGTGCCACTAACTTTTTTTTTCTACTCAACCATGAGATCATACCTGATCCCAAATTGAAGCAACATCTTGATGTGCTTTCCGATCCACTGCACTCCCCGCCCAATCAGAGTCTGTATAACCCTGCAACTTCACTTCTCCATCTGAGACATATCTAAGTGCATATCCAACTGTACCATGCAGGTACCTCAATACATGTTTTGCTGCTATCCAATGTACATGTCTAGGCTCAACCATGTACTAACTCAAAGTGTTCACCACAAAACATATGTCCGGCCTGGTGTTTGTATTTCTTCAAACCCAGTTCACTAAATCAATTAATTTTTCTATTAACTGATTCTATCAGGTTTTCTTCACAAATAAATAATACACAACAGAAAATAATAACCAGGAACTTAACAATAAAAGATAACAACAATCACATCACATGTACACAAGTAATTTTTGGACAATTTGTCCCTGGAAAAAACCCAAAGGGAAAACCAGTGCAGCAGATTTGGATTTTATTATTATTGAGCAGGAAAATATAGAGATCTCTTACAATAAAATCAGCCTAGACAAATACAAAACCTCCTCAACAAATGTATAGCCCCCTTCTGCAAATCCTCCTGATTAGATCTATAGGAAAAGACCTCTGCAATGCTGAAGATGTGTGCCAATCTAATTGTAGAAGCCTCCTTTGTCTCCCTGCAAACTCTCTCTCCAAACCCTCAAGCAATTCTCCTCTTTCTCTCTTCAGAAAATTGCCTCTCTCTTGTGAATAATGCACCCCTCTCCAAGTTGATCTCCTTTTTACTCAGTGAGCAAGTGAGAAACCCTATCTCCAAAAGGATGGAGGGCCAAGATTGATCCTCATACACCTTATGAAATCAATGGTCAAGATTAAAATACCACAACTTAAATTATTTCTCACTTTAACTTTATAAAAAGTACTCATTAAGTCAACATTAAAATATAACCCATTTAATATACTTTTTCCTAAGTACAATTTTAAGAAAAAGATTAACCCATAAACTTGGATAAGTTTCATTGTCCTCCTCCATGCTAGGATGCCATGCATGGTGAAGACCTTTGTTGTTATCCAATCTCAACACTCCCTCTTAGCGAGGATGGGATTCTGTCTCAACCCCATCTGATCTCTGAACTTTTCAAACTTTTGTCTGTTCAATGCCTTGGTGAAAATATCTACCATCTACTCATCAGTCTGTATGTAATCAAGCCTCACGGCTCCTCTCTGTACACAATCCCGGATGAAATGATACATGATATCGATGTGCTTGCTATGATCATGAAACACCGAATTCTCAAAGAGCTTGATGCAACTACGATTGTCACAGTGAATCATAGTAGCTTCTAGCTCCTGCCTGAACAATCCCAAAAGTAGCTTCCTAAGCCACAGTGCCTCATATGCTACCAAGCTAGCAGCCATGTACTCTGCCTCAACAGAGCTTAATGCCACTGATTTCTGCTTCCTGCTAAACTAGGAAATTATACCTGATCCAATGTTGAAACAACAACCCGAAGTACTCTTTCTGTCCTCTACACATCCTGCCCAATCAGCATCTATAAAGCCTGCCAATCTCACTCCACCACTACGCTCATATAACAACCTGTACTCCATTGTACCACTGAGGTAGCGAAGCACATGCTTCGCAGCTATCCAATGTACTCTCCGAGGGTCCACCATGAACTACTCAAAGAGTTTACTGCAAAGCTGATATCTGGTCAAGTATTGACCAGATACATGAGCGATCCAATTAAATGACAATACACTGTGGGGTCTACTGTCTTTGAATCTGATGCATCGATCTTCCTCCAATTTGTGACTAGAGGCATGGACATGGGCCTACAATCTGTCATCCTGAAACTACACAAGATCTGCACTGTATACTTCCCCTGTCCCAAGAAGAAGCGTCCATTCTGCTGCCAGACCTCCAGACCAAGGAAGTAATGCATCAACCCAAGGTCTTTCATCTCAAACTCAGCTGCAAGGTTGACCTTGCAATCTGCTATCAACTGCTCATCCCCTGTCAGAAATAGGTCATCTACATATAACACCAGTATGAGAGGCACCTCCCCTACAAGAAAATACAAGTTTGAATCAGCCTCGCTCCGCTGAAAACCCATCTCCCTAAAGTAGTTGTCTATCCTCAAGTACCATGCCCGAGGTGCCTGCTTGAGCCCATACAAGGCTCTCCTTAGTCTACACACATGCATCTCTCTACTGCCTACCTCAAATCCCTCTGGCTGCTCAACATATACCTCTTCCTCAACAACTATGTTAAGGAAAGAAGTCTTCACGTCCATCTGGTGAACGCACCAACCCTTTTCTGCTACCAACGATATGACTGCTCGGATTGAGGAATGCCTAGCCACCAGTGCGAAAATCTCCTCATAGTCAACTCCCTCGTTGTAAAAAACCCCTTAGCCACGAAGCGGGATTTGTACTTTTCCACGCTTCCATCTATTGCATACTTGACCTTGTAGATCCACTTGGATCCAACCACCTTCTTGCCTTCTGGCTTGGGCACCACCTCCCATACATCATTCTTCATAATGGAGGAATATTCCTTCATCGTGGCCTCCTGCCACACTCCATGTTGTGTAGCTTGCTCATAAGTGGAGGGCTATGCATCAATGAGCTGTGTCATTAACGCCATGTACCCAAGTCTCTCTGGTGGTTTACTTCGTCTGAAATCTCTTTCTGGAAATCCTGCCAACCTGGAATCACCGATTGTGGACTTATACCACTTAGGTCGTGGCCTAGTATTTTTCTCCTGTGGAACTGCATCACGTTGCTCCTCCTCCTCATCATCTCGCTCATGATGATCCTATCCAACTGTCTCCCTCTCAACACTTGTATTTGTACATGTAACAATACCCTGTGTATGACTCTATGATCCAGTGCTCTGACTCTGTTCCTCCTCGAGCTTAACTCCTGAATCATGTCCCTGTTGATCTCGTGCCTGCAAGTCTTTAGACCTCCTCAATGCACGTTCCTCCTCAAACTGTACATCCCTACACACTATGATCTTCCTGCGTGTTGGCACAAAGATCCTGTAGGCTTTGGAAGCCTCGCTATATCCAACAAGCAACCCCTTATCTGTTGTGGGTTCCAGCTTTGTCCTCTTCTCCAAAGGGACATGACAGTAACATATGATGCCCCAGATGCGAAGATGACTCACATCTGGTTTGGTACCTATAAATACCTCCTCAGGTGTCAACTTCCCCAAAATTGTGTGCGTACTCATGTTCTGAATATAAACAGTCATGCGACTAGCCTCTGCCCATAAAAACAGTAGCAAACCCTGATCATGTATCATCGCCCATGTTGCTCCGACTATGGTCCTGTTTTTTCTCTCGACAACTCCATTATGTTGAGGATTGTAAGGAACAGTGAGTTCCTTCTTGATCCCCATTGTTGCGCAATAATCCAAAAACCCCTTGGAGGTTTACTCACCCCTGTTGTCAGATCTCAACACCTGAATCTTCTTGCCAATCTGGTTCTCAACCAGAGCTCTGAAATCCTAATATCTGTTGAAGACTTCATCCTTAGTCTTCAGGAAGTATATCCAAGTATTCCTGGAGTGGTCATCAATGAATAGAACAAAGTATTTGAAGCCACTCACTGACTCCACGCTCATCGGACCACATACGTCAGAATGTATCAAGTCCAATACTCCCTTGGACCTGTGCTCACTGAGTTGAAATGGTCTCCGGGCATACTTGCCCATTGCACAACCCTTGCAAGGGTCATGCCTCTTTGCTGTGAACTTTGGCAACCCTGTGACTGTCTGTCTTAAGTGCCCCAATGCACCAAAGTGTATGTGTGCCATCCTCATGTGCCACAACTCTCCCATGTATGTGGTTGTATTGACTAATGCTCTCCCTAGCTGAAACTAAAGCTTGTACACCTTCTCTTCTCAAACCCCAATCATCCTGTCCATCTTCTCACTTGACCCTGTTGGCCTAATGAACACCCTTCCATTATGGAAGTTGACCTCATACCCTTGATCCTCAAGAGTAGATACCCAAGAGAGGTTATTTTTCAACACTAAAACATATAGTACATCAACAAACCGGAGTGGTTTACCCGACTCCCTCTGAAACGAAATTGTACCAACCCCTTGCGCCTTGTAGCGCCTGTCATCTCCGGGCTCTATAACCAGATTCACACCTCCCTCTTGTAGCCTAGTGAAAAAATCCTTGCACCCTGTCATATGACAAGATGCTCTACTGTCCACAAACCACATGTCTGAGACTGATGCGCTAGACATACAAGCTATGAAGCAAAAATCCTCCACGAAGCTTCTGGCAAACTCATCCACAGTTGTTGAAGCTGCCATCTGCAATTGGTTCTTCTTCTTCTTCTCTGGACTAGTGAGGCAAAGTGTCCCATCTTGTGACACTGGAAACATTTGACTTTTGAAAAGTCAATGTTCTTTCCACCCTTCTTTTTCATCTGCTTGCCCTTGCCTTTGCTCAGAAGAACCAATCCCTCTTCATCCACAATCTGTGGTGAAGATGAAGACCCACTAGACTGACCAAGTCTGATCTCCTCCTGCACAAAATCATCCCATAATCGTTGCCAATCAGGGAGTTTCTCCCGAGCTACAACTCCACACACGAACACATCCCATGACTTCGAAAAGCCATTCAATGCCACATGTACCAACTCAGACTCTTCAGTTTTCTCACCTACTGTGCCTGACATATCCCTGATCCTGCTGATCAAGCTACTGATCTAATGTTTTGTCTTGCAGATCTGATACACTGGGGGTTTCTAGATGGGTTTCAGTTGTGTGTTTGAGATCTTTATGGTTATTGCAGGTGCATGTTGGTTATTTCAGGTGCATGTTGGTTATTGCATGTGCATATTGCGTATTTATGGTTTAAAAAGTATATAAAGGATGCATGCGGAAGTAAAGAACATCAACTGCCCAATAACATATATTATGCGACTCAACCATGGAATTACAATTAACACACTGGAAATATAGAGTATAATCGTCGGCTAGATCTCATGGATCGTCACTGGAATATAATCAAATAGCATAAAAATACCTGTGATCAGAAGATGAATGCAGATCTGATGCATGCACGGATAGATCGGCAGAAATATGCGACTCCAGAGAAATACGGTAACCGCTACAAGTTGGAAAACTCGTCCAGCAGGATAGACCATTGGAATGCGCCGGAAACTGCTCCAATAGAAGCGCCCTGGCCTCTAGACTGAAATAGATGAGTGTCAGATATTAGATTTGGCCTCTGAGATACTGGATCTAGACCCCTGGGGAGTTTGCGCACCTCGTGGGACACTAGATGCGCCACAAATGATTCCACCAACGAAATCTATTGCTATAGTGCTCAAAACGATCGTCTCGCCAAATGCGGAACTGGGTCGGAAGGGTTTCCCCGGATCTGTCCTGATGCTCCCTCTGCAACCCCAAATGTACTGTCGGAAGCGCTGCGCCCTAAATGGTTGGATGATGCGCTCTGCAAGATTCCACCGTCAGAAATTGATGATAAATGGCTCAATAGAAGCGCTCTGGCTCAATCTCCACTGGGTCGAAAGGAAACTGCAATCTGAACTCAGACCTTGTTATCCCCGATATCTAGGGATAACTAGGAGATCATGTCTCGAGGCCCACATGGTCCTAGACATGGAGTACCGAGAGCAGGAGTGACTTGAGCATGGCCCTGGAGGGCCCATCTTTCTTCTCAGCCAGACTTGTCTTGTCAGCAGTAGCAGCTTCCATCACCACCGGCCTGGGTTTGCATCGGAAAGGACTCTTGCTCCATGAGGTAATTGGTCCGAGGGATCATGGTATGTGTCATATTTGATTGTTATAACCTTCTTATGTATGCATTAGATTCCTTTCATTTCTAATGACTACTTGGATCTTACACTAATCCACTTGACCATTGTTGGGGTGATTGATGAGGTAACTTAGCAAGCTGGTATTCATGGGTTTTGGTTAGCCACCAAGGGGGGTTTGCAGAGCCATCATCCGCTCCCACCATCTTATCACTTGTTCATCTTATACCCCGCTCATCCATCCCATTCCCCTAGTCTAGCCATTAGGATGACCTTTCAGGGTACATTTTGTCTTGTGGGAAGAAGGGGCTAAAGGCCTAGGGGGTAAAAGCAGCTGGTAAAAGATAAAAGCCATAGGAAATAAAACCTAGAGATGCTTTGCCCAGGGGATCCCCGAGAAGGCAATAAAAAGCCTCTCGATAAGAAACTAAGGGACCCTAAGAAAAATGATAAAATAAATAAATGCAAGACCTAACCAAGAGGATGGGAGGTCTCATCACGAGTCGGCCCATTATGTTCATAGGTATTTAGCAGTATGACATTGCCACTATCGGGTCACCAAACCAGGGCAGTGACCTTTGGTTGCATGGCCAAAGGAAAGGGGGTCTCATCACAAGCCATCCTTCTCATTTATGAGAAGATACTAGTGGGTAACGCCAAGGCAGTGTCCTCTTCGTCAGACCTTGTAGTAAAAAGCAATAAAAGAAAGATAAGGCAATAAAGGGCTTGGAAAAAATGCATCCATGACGGGTACAGCTCGCCTCCTACAAAGGCACCCACAGACAACACCAGCCCTTG
>ML795401.1:253265-266031 GCA_009831015.1 Picea engelmannii
AAAAGTGACATTTTGCACTTTAACCAAAGTCAAGTACAAAATAGAACATAAAGTACATAGGACAAAGGCAAATGTCTCTCCCACATGTGCTAAGAGGGAATAACACATGGGGAACACCTCCTCAGGTACCAAATCAACAGCTTGACATGATCCAACAACTCATTCTCTTCTAGAATGAGGAGTACCCTATGATTCCAAGATCTGAAATCCTCTGCTCCATCCAGTCTATCCTCAACTCTCATACTAGTAATCATTTTCGTTGGTAGAAACCCTAGCTTTGAAAATTTGCAAAATTTCAAACTTCACCAAACTACAATCTGAGTGTTGCAGGGGGTGTGCTAGGGTTGGGAGAATTGCTCTAAAGTGGAATTAGTCCCAACAACTTGGAACAATTGCTCAACAAGCTTGACAAAAGAATTGTGCAGATGCAAATCTTAAGATCTATCCTTCCAACTGTTAGATTGTCTTGAACGTAACCTGCTCTGATACCATGTTAGATTTTCTTAATTTTTCAAAGCAATAGATTTACCAGTGTTCTTAGATCTTCTTTTACATTAACAATTATATCAAGTACTGAAAATATGAGCAGCATAAACAAGCACAAGAAGACACGAGAGTTTATCCTGGGAAAACCCCAAACCCAGGGAAAAACCCAACCAACCTTTCTTAGATAGATTTTGTATCCAACCATGAAACAACTCTCAAGAGTAACAGAGAATGAAGAAACCCTAACACAAGGCTAGCACACCAGATAGAGCTAGCATACCAAATAGCTACAATAGTTGAAGATTTCCAGGTCCTATCAAGCTGCCAACTAGCTTTGTCTTTGACCTCAAGTTGGCTCTAAGTTTCAACTGTCAATGAAGGTTTTGTTGTTGTTTTAGGAAAGCCAATAGTTCAGGAACTTCTTGCTGATTTGTTACGGTTACATTCACAATTTAGGTGCTCTAGCACGTAGTTTTAGTCACCAAGGGTTAGCACATGCATACCAAAATAAATGTAACACACCTAGAGATCTTTACAGCTGAAAATACAGTTGTTCTACACTCTAACATACATGAAATTGAACACATGTATTTTTGGTCAACATGACCCTGGATAAAACCCCCCCGGGGAAAACCAGTTTGGAATGAAGGTGTATATATGTGGAAAATAGAAGGTGGAATACAGCAAGTACAATATATAGAGAAAGTTGATACAATAGCAGCTTGATCCAAGCTGCAACACAATCCCAAATGAAGCAAGAGCGCCCTAGGAGGTGCGCCCTCCATAAATGCTGACAAGACCATTGAACTGGAGCCAGAAGCCAACTAGGAGCTCTGGTCAAGAAACCCCTCCACAACACTCTGATACTGATGAGTAGCCTCCCTCTGAAACAAACCTCACTGCAATTTGAGCTCTGAAAGTCCTCACCACTAAAGATGCGCCCTCCTCACCAAGTGCACCCTCCTCCAAGCAGGAACCTCTCCAGAAAATAAGCTGGACCCTAAGCCTCCATGAGCCCTCCATGCAAGGAGGTGGCCAAGCTCTCCTCTCCCAATGCTTCCATTCTCATCCTCTCACTCCTCCTCCTCCTCAAGTGAACATAACAAGGAATGAACTCTCCTTTGCCCCTTGCGCCCTCCTTAAGGAAGCATAAGGAAACCTAAAAGTTGGGTGGATGAGATCTTCTCATCTCATCCCTAATCAATGGTTGAGATCATCTCAAAAGAATCTCAACTCAAAACCCACTTTACTTAAGTTTCAATAGTTTCACTTTATGTTTATTAATTCACCCACTTTGTGAATTAATTGTCACTTTAGTCTAACATGACCAAATTTCACTTTTGACTTAAATCTCCTAAGTCAAAGTGAAATTAGACATAAAGTACATGGTACAAGATACAAAGTACTTCCCTCATCTGTCTAGAAGCTCACAAACACAAGGGGACCACTTTCCAAGGTACCCAAATCTCAACAATAGTAGCACCATACAAAGATAGCGCACCTCTTCCAAGGAAAGCGCACAAGAGAAATCGTCGCAAAGAATAACCAAGAATCTCCAAGAGCTACAGTGTTGCATCTTCATTCCTTCCCTCAGATGAGTGCCTTCTTCTTGAGTGAGATATGAGTGAGTGTGTGTCTCCAAATTAGCAAGATGTCTCCTTATTTATAGCCTTCAAGTCACTTTAGTTGGGTCGACTTCTTCTCTGGGAAATTCTATTTTCCCTTTATCTTTTTCCTGTGGGCCGACTTCTCTTTCTGGAGGTTCAAATTTCACTTTATTCTTTTCTTGTGGGCCGACTTCTCTTCCAGGGTGTTCTTCCACTGTTCAATGGTCTTCCTTTGACTTCTAGAATCTTCTTCTCTTCTAAGAAAGGTTGTCTAGGAGGAAAATACCTCCCGCAACTACCAAAACATCAACATGTTGTACACAAGCAAGGCTCCAATGCAAGGGTGCTCCATGAGATGTGTCCAACACTCCTCCTTCAAGACTCCAAAGATTCCAACATTCCTCCTATGCCATGTGCTCCATTGGGACCACTCCCCTTGCATGAACATTGTTGTAATCTGGACATCCCCAAGTCAACACCATGCCTCAATGCAAGCATCCAAGCTACCCCATGTTGTCTAGGGCTCAACACCCTCCTCCAAAATGATAAATGCTCCTCCTCCAATGCAAGGCTTTCTCCAAGCAGGCAACCTCCTCCATTTGGCCAACATGTAGAATGTCGCCAAGTTGTCTAAAGATCTCCAATGCTCCAAGGAAGAATGTCGCCAAGTTGTCTGAAGATCTCCAACGCTCCAAGGAAGAACATCATGTAAGCATCCAACTAAGATCATGAAACCACTAAGTAAGCCACCTACAATGTGCAAATCCATCACGAACCATCCAAGGGCTAATCATACACCATGTACACCAAATCTCATGAAGCGCCCCAAACATGGTGTAAACATTTCACAGTAATGTTGAAAGCTAACATAAATCCATGAAGATAAATATATAATCGTTATATATGAAAGATTGATGTTCCAGGGGCTTTGTGACTATACATTTATATATTAATGCACAATAATAATTAATAACCAGAGGTCATGTCCATTCATGCTTGTGACCGATCATTTTGTGTGTGTGTGTATTCATGCTTGTGACCGATTATTATTGTGCATTAATACATACTTTGTATTAATTATTATTGTGCATTAATGCATACTTTATGTATGTTACATTGTCTCACCCCTCAAAGATTTTCTATCCTCAAAGCATATTCTAGAGAAGGTTGTCTTTGTTCTTCCCTGCAATAATTTCACTTGATGCTCTGTACTTGATGCTATCATGGTTGAAGAAATTAGATGGTACGATATTCTAAGCACTTAAGAAAATTGTCATATTGTGAAATGATAACTAATTTGATTCTCTACACACTTGTATGGTGAAATATTTTAGTAGGATTTCGGGAGTTATGTTCTTTAGGAATGTAGACTAAGTTTTCAAGTGATATTGTTCCATAGACCGATGTGTTGATAGTTACAGTTGCGTGAGACATCCTCCAGGACATAGACTGAGTAAGTTGGCCTGTGAGAGAGCCCATGAGTTGGGTGTGCCCATGAGATGGATGTGTCGTTCCTCTCTAAGTCGGAAATGGAAAGTCGTGTGCCCCTGTGTAGGGAAGATGCCCATGAGATGGGTGTGTCGTTTGAGATGAAATGATGTGTACCCCTGTGAGGGGTGAAGGAGCCCATGTGATGGGTTTACTGTTCTCCTTTGTGTAGAGAGTTGAGATGATGTGGTACTCCAGATGATTCTCCTGTAAGACTCAGTGAGATAGAGATCTCTTGAGTAGGACGTCCCTGTGGCTGAGCACGGTGGACATGATCCTAGTGGTTGAGCACTAGTGAGTGTGTGTCCAGATGATTCTCCTGTGAGACTCAGCGAGATAGAGATCTGTTGAGTTGGACGTCCCTGTGGCTGAGCACAGGTGGACATGCCCCTAGTGGTTGAGCACTAGTGGGTGTGTGAGATCCCTTGCTATATTGTCTAAGAGTTAGATTTACCTGTAACCCTAATTGTGATGTAAAGGGTACAGGTCGGCCCCACCATAAAGTGAAAGATAATTAATGTAAAAGATAATTAGTATGGTAATTATTAACTATATTTTGAGTTATTGAGGTCGGCCCTGTTGTGCCAATAGACACCACTTTTGATGTGTCCAGTCTAATATAAATAAAGGTGATTTCCCCATTGAGGAAACAAAACAAACATGATTTTGGAAATTTCAGCAAGTACAAGTTCTAGGGCTGAAGTGTGCACCTCTCTTGGGCGCTAGCCTTCTTGATTTTGGGGAGCACCCTTTTGTGTGCTAGGTCCATGGTGTGGGAGGTCTTTCTCTTGAGAATATAGCAAAGGATTGTTGGGTTTTCTTCCCTTGTTGAGAAGGGTTTCCCAAGATATTTCTTGTGTTCTTGTGCATGGTATTTCTTCTTGTGATATTGGTTATTGCAGCAATTGTTAATGGTGCAGCTGCATTTGTCTATGGTTCAAGTAAATGCTAAAATTGAAATAAACCTCATGCTTGAGCCTAGCATAGTGAAAATTCAACACAATGTTTGTCATTTGGGCAAAGATAGGATTTTATAGTTGGACTTCCTTCTAATACACCAAGATCAAAAATAATTGTGTTAATAGGTACTGCTATGTCAATACTTTTGAGATGAGATATGATTTCATTAGTGGCCACTGGCCATAGAAGGACCTTCAATTGTAACTAGATCTGTAATTATCACGTTGTCAATTAATGCCCTGTTGATGATGGCATGTAACTGAAATATTCTCTTGGGCAATGGATAATATTTCACCTTTCTACGGTGGTTTTATAGGCTCTGTACTTTGACTGTAGATTACCTCCCCTTCTCAAGGATTTTAATGATGGTTATTGCAGTCTATTCAACGTTTATCACAACTCCAGTATTTAGCCTTTTATAAATTTGTCTCTTCTTTGTATGCCAATGAAATAACAGTTTTTTGTTTCTTCCAAATCCACTCATGCAGATGACCTTGTAGTGTAAACCAGTTGTTTCTCACTTGATATGCCCTACCCTTCTTTATGAAGTATCATCAAGCACAATTTTGCTATTCTTTTATCTTTGTTTTCTATATATTTAAATCTAGAAACGCTAAGTTTGCTACAAGCCAAATTGATTTTTTTCCACTGGCAAATTTGAACTCACTTAGCAAGCATTTTCCAAAGAGCAACACTAATACCACTTTTATGAATCACTATGCCATCTCTTCTCTAAAAGAGACATCGGGATAGTAGTCAAAGTTATCAACACCAGTGCAACAGTGTAGAAGGAAGGATTGTAGGCAATGTTCCTCGAGCATAGCATCCAATATCTTGATTCACGCATTGCTAATTTGTTTAACCATGTGGTTTGTTTTGGTTTTCCCCACTATTGGACTAGACATATCATTCACCCTATTCACAAATTGGGGAGCAACTCCAATCGGACTATCATGGGTTGACACACATTCTCCAAGCTATATGCCACAATCCTACATTTGTGGCTTTCAGATGAGTTGGAGACTCGACACCTTAGACCCAGAGGTCAGGGTGGTTCCCACCTAGAGTACCAGACAACCAATCATGTCTTCACACTCAAAGCCATTACTGAGGAGGCTCGCCAATGCTCATCAAAAGTATTCTAGACTAGGCCATTTGGGCCTTTGATCTCCAAGTTGGCCTTTTAATTTGAGTGCTTCCTACAAATCACCGACAGACTTATTATCCAACCAGCCTATCTCCATTTCCACTTACTACATGGTCTTTGGTCCCAGCTTGGCCAAATTCATGCGTACTCGTCCATGTTGAGAGTTTTGACAAATCATCATCTTCTCAGAGAAGAACAGATCTACAGACTTCATTCCTTGGGCAAGGTTGAGACCAAGGAGAATTTCATATTTTGGTGTCTTGAATATAGCAAGATTAGAGGGAGATTTCGTTGCCCCTATAAGGATCTACACTGGCCCTTATTGACCTTCAGACTAGCCAACTCAGACTCCACTGGTCCTTATTGACTGGTCAACTTGGACTCAGCCATGATTTGGACCAGTTTGAATTTGATGACTTGGTTTACTAAAAAATACAAAAATTATTAAAATTTTAATGAAAAAGATTATTGTAAAGTTTCCAAACTATTAGAGACAAAATATGCGAAGTCTTCTCATGTATCTACCATGTAAGGGTGAATATATCAAAATGGCACCGAGTGCAATGCATATCTGAAACAAAATACATAATCAACGAGGCTCAAAATGGCCTCTAGGGTACACAAAACAGCATGTTGCAATCTACTAGTCTACTACATATCACTAATCAACATGATCAATCATCAAGCTCATCACTACTCGAAATGGGATCCTCAATATCAGCATCTAGTTCTGAATCCTCAGACTCCTCAGGAAAGTCTGCAATTGTAGTAGTAGTACTAGTAGAAGCACACGTTACATGGCTACGTCAAGTAGTGCCACTGTCTGTTGATGTTTTTGTAGCATCGGGAGGTATTCCCACATTGGCCTTGGTGTCGGGCATGTGGGAATCTTTGACGGCACTCACATTGCAGGTTTTGTTTTGGTGAAAACCCCTTGTATATTGAGTTGGGGCTTGGTTGGGGCTTCACACCCACATGGAGGAATAAACAATTATAATCTAATGTTGATTTTAGTGAAGGGCTCCTTGAAGTAAGTTAAGGGCTTCTAAACTCACTTTAGATTCCTATAAAAGGAGAGGCAACGTGAGGATCATTGTGGCATGAGGCATCTCATTGTGACATTATGGAGTTGGCATAAGTGAGTGAGCACTTGTGCCAAAGAGATTGGGAGGAAAAATTTCAGCAAGGAAATTCTTCACTTTGGAAAATCTAGCCTAGGGTTTCTGGACATTTTGTTTTCTGATTTTCTACTGAGGAAGGACAGCCGCATGTGTGGTATGGACAGTCTGTATAGTCCATACAATCTGTATGGATGATGTCAGCAGGCCGTACAGGTTTTAGCCAGCTAGGGTTTGTACCAAGTTTGCAAGTTGGAGGATTTTCGGGATTTTGCTGAATTTGTAATTTGTCGGGAGGACTGCTTTTGTCTTCAGAAATTCTCAATCAGAAAATTTACAGAACAGAAATTTTTGTGTCTCATGTGCATGGATGATTTATCTCTAATCTTTATGTTTCCACTGTAATTTTTTGTAATTCTCTGTCATAATTTCAGTGTAGAATTATTCAGTGATAACATCCCTAATTTACTGTTTGAGGTCACTTGGAAGTAATTCTCAGATCTGAAAATGAATGCATCGGATTGCGAGTTGAAAATTTGACACTGCCTACCATGTTTATATCTAGGCCTACATCACCTACTACTAGTGGATCCACATCCACAAATCAACACACCCCAAGTCACTATCATCTGCATCAAAATCATGATCAATGCTGCTCCAAAAACTCCAGATGTTCAATGAGACAGGTGTTTTGTGAGGAAAATGGGGGGTATAAACAGGTTTTAGGGTTTAGGGTTAGTGAAATTAGGTATTAGGTTTAATTTTTTTTAAATGACTTTTCTCTTAATCTATGCACCATGAGACTCTTAACAGGTTGACTTCATTTGACTCAGTTCAACTCAGCCGAGTTAGACCAGTTTGGTAGCGAATCTACATCGGTATACAATATTGCCAGTTCTGTCCAAACCATTCTCCTGAACTGTTTGGAAGACCGAGTCGGTTCGGCAAAGGGGCAATTCGGTCAATTCGGCTGAGTCTGAGTCAAAGTTTTAAAGCACTATTACTACTCGGGCCATTTGGCTTTTGTTATCTGACCAGCACCACCCATTGCCCAAGGTCCTTGTCGTATCTGGTTGAGTTCTAGGAGAATCAAAGATGCCTGAGGGAGACATCCATCTTCTCAACCTACTGGGACTAGATTGCCCTCTGTCTCTTGGGGGCATACGATGATGCCACCCCGGATTACTAACCAAGTTCCTATCAACCCAAGGCACTCACCTAACAACATTATTCAATAGACACTGCATATAGGCATCCACATTATTGGTTCAAAGGACAAGTAGGACATGCTCCCTCGTCTCTTGGTTACAAATATACTTTTGACCAAACAATGTTGTTTTTTTACCAGCTCTCTCTCCACTTTCTAGGATACCATCCCTCACCCCCACCCCTGAGATAACCTACTTGTTCAGCCACGTTATGTAGTTTCATTTTTTGTTGTTTGGTGTACTTATTTATCATTTCATTTCTCATCCTAGAGGACTTCTTGGACCCCCAAATTATTATGTCTTCTCATGACTAACGTGTATATTTCAGTTCCTTTGAACATATTCATCAACTTCACTACCATTTTTGTTTAATATCCTCAATTCTCTATTTTCATAAGGCGGTTTTAGCATAACCCACCTTCCAGTCTTCTTCTAGTGTAGAACATGAGAGCTTGTTCTTATTTTGAAATGTGTATTTTGCTTTCCACTTGATATTTGGTTCATGTAAACTGGCTGTATTAGCCTTGCATTTAGCTGCTCCTTATAGAAGCGCCTATTTCGTTTTTCACAAAGGATTGTCAAATCCCACAGCATTTCTCTAGCCTTTTATTCTGAATTGTCCTGTAGTGCCACTCCATGTAGAGGGAACTTAAAAATACTCAACCTGATCAGCTATTTTATACTGTATTACAATTACATAAAAAAGCTTTTGATCCAAAATAAATTAACAGTGAAAAAATAGAACAATGAACAAGCAAAGGTGTACCTGACGAGGAGGTGCTAAGCGAACATTTTCATCCTTGTTTGCAGAACGCATATTAGACAGCTCTTTTGCCCGCACAGGATTGACCTATAGAAACAGAGTTGCAAACACTTACAATCCAAGTCTCTTAAAGCCTTAAATTCAGATATATCTGTTATTTGGCTGAATCATGCTTGGCATAGTCGTATGCAGTCAAAATGAAAAGGAGAAAATTTAGAGATAGAAATCTACATCGAGATCGGAATCCCTTGAATGTTCACCAATTATCATCCCATCATAAGCCTGCAAAAGCAGTTATAGTATGAATTTATAAAGTCAATATATGTTCTGAATAGAAATCAATGATAAACATTTGATGAGAGTTAGACTGGAACTTATTTCAATAATTTACAGTACAACTAAAACAATTAAAATATGATTTAAAAAAACAGTTTCAAGGATGACAAAACAATCAAAGAAAATATATAAAAGATATAAATGAAAGGCATCATTAGTAGAAGTGCCTGGAAAAAGATAATGGATAGAAATAATTATATTTCAAACCTCCCTAGACTACTTTTATATTTTTATTGCATGCTTTTTACTAAACTGATAGAGCCAACTGGATGGATGCTCTGGAAGAAATCCATTTATCTACTATTCAGAATGATTTGCTAGTGTCATGTGCTGCCCTCTCAAACAACATGTTTTACTAGAGAGAATTTATTTTTACTAGAAAAGGAGACAGATGAACACCTCCATTCCTGGTGATACAAATAAGATTCCGCGTGCTTCCAAGCCCATTAGTGAATATGCAGTGATCATTCCAGAACCCATTGATACCTGTCAGCAATAGTAAACAGAGGAAAAAAAATAAAAATTAGATTTTAGTGCATCTTATATTTCTTAATTACCATCTTAACTGTTCACAACAAAACACTTAAAGATCAAATAAACAAGACTTACCAATACCCCTTTCCTAACATTTCCAAGAGGTCCACGATATTTTGCATATGCTGCAAGGGAAAATATTATTATTTAGCAGCTTCAACAACTCATAAAACAGCACACTTATATACGACATCAAATTAAAGGAATAATTACATTTTTCTTATTTTTCTTATTATCATTCTTCATTGTAACTGGTGATAAGAATAGTGGATGGAAAAGCAAAATAGAAAGCAAAACAAGATGCAGCTATTAATATAACTGTTGCTTGAATTGCCTGACATTGATTCATTGCCTTTAGTTATTATCTTTCCTCCATTTCAGGTAATTCTCAAGCAAAACCATTAAAATTCAACACAATAACATCTTATTTCTTTGGTTTATTCTATGCATCTATTTGCTTAGATTTTTCTTCTATATACAAATCAGCTCATCAGACAATGGAATTCTACACAACAAACCAAATTCAACAGCTGATCACCCAACCAATGGTTCACTATACTCCTTACATGGACAAAAATTCCACATCATGAATAACTGAGTCATTCTTAATTTGATATTATCCATGAGAATATTCAAAAAATTATCAAGTATAGCTCTAGCACTACAAAAATTAATGAAATATTATCATTCCAAAAATCTTAGGAATGTTAATGCACTACAATAATGTGACCTCTACATGCCCCTCAGACCACTTTTGTCGAGTCACTCTACATCTAATTCCCTGGAAAAGAAATGCAATGAACAGTTCCAATAAAGTATTTTGACATAGACCTAAATCATAATTCTCATGTATAATACAGGCTCTTAAATTGTATCAAAATTGTGTATGAATGTAATTGTTATTCCCAAAACCACACATTTTCACAACTGTTAAATGTTATGTAGCTTGGAGACAGATATCTAGCTGTTAGGTTTTCCTTGTTATTGCTCGCTACCATGACCACAAAATTATTCCAAATCACATGCATTTATAAATTTTCACCATTACTATCAGAAGGGGTTGACCATTTTCAACCACCTGTCAGAGCGATAAAAAAAGAAAGGTGTTCAAGGTCTTTAAATGGTACTTTTCCTATAAGTCTGTTTCCTTCATGTGTTTAAACTTTATTTTCAGTTTTTCAATTACAATGCAAACAATAAAATTCCAAAATAATGGCAAGACTCGAGCCATATAATCCCTATGTTGAGAAATGCTTGTCCCGTCATTGTATCAACTTGAGAACAAAGATTGTTGTTATTGCATAAGTTTACTTCTTAGCATGAAAGGCAAACAACATACTTCAAAAGATATACAAAACCCAATAATTGTAGCATTGCATCCAGTGAGGGAGAATCAAGTTCATTATGCTTAAAAATATTAGATCCAACTTAAAGGAAATGTATAATCATATCTGAATTAGAACCACAAGTTTGAAACTTACTTAGAAATGCACGATGCATAAATCCAGTACCATGTGTATCTGCATTGAACACACTTCGATATCCAACAAGCCCTCTGGAAACATGAAAATTACATATCAATCAAGTCTGCCTTCTCTCCAACTCTCTTTGCTCATGCATTTCAAACAAAAACAAAAGACATAAAAGGAATTCTTTACTCTTTTAGAAATAGACATAAAAAGAAAAGCTTCTCGGGAAGTGCAGGAAGGCAAACAATTAACCATTGATAGGGCACTTAGAGCAGACAAGCCCCTGTCCAAGTTTACGTCACGATTGTTCTCTCTTTAAACATGCGAGGGGTAGGGAGTGCCTCAAAACGTCTAGCCCTCAAAAGACTGTTTAATGTATATAGTCCACATGTCATTTTTTTGCAAGAAACGATGTGTCCAGGGACCAAGCCATTGAGGTCATGTCTTCTTTTCTGAAACATTGGCATTTTAGTACTCTAGATGCTGATGGTCTACCAGGTCGCCTTTTAACCGCTTGGAACCATAGCATTAATGCTATTTCTACTAGTCTCCTTCCTGCAGGTATCTTGATGGAAGGGGAAGCAAAGGATCTGAGCAAGGTCTTCAAGTTCCTCAATCTGTGCGGGCCATACTCTGACCAGAGGCCTTTCTGGGAATCTCTCGTGGATTTAGAGGCTCTACAAGGTGATAAACTAATCCTTGGGAGAGATCTTAACTTAACCTTGTCACCGAGAGAGATATGGGGTGATTCGGCTAGACAGGATCCTCTGGCTCAGTATTTTGTTCATTTTTTTGAAGAAGAAAAATTAATTGATGTCGAACCTCTTCAATTAGTGCCGACTTGAAGGAATGCTAGGGGAGGAAGCTCGGCCATCTCGAAGAGATTGGATAGGTTCTTCATGGCAGAAAACTTGCTAGAAAATGTGGAACGTTATCGGTCCTGGGTCGGGGTGGGTGGAGCTTCTGACCACTGTCCAATCATGTTTCAGATTGAGAAGAAAAGTGAAAAACCACCTGGGCCCTTTAAGTTTAATCATTATTGGTTGGAGGAGGATGAGTTCGGAGCTTTGATAACTTCAAACTGGAAACTTTTTGATCCACTGGCAGGAGATTCAGCAATGTTGCAGTTTGCAAGTAATTTAAAAAGGGTGAAAAAACTTGCTGCAGTTTGGGCCAAATAGAAAAAAGAAGAGAACCAAGCAGCTTTGAGGAAAGTTGAGTTGGAGATAGTAAGTCTGTTCACACAGAATGCAGCTGGTGTTTTTTCAGTCGAGGAACTGGAGTCTCTGAGGGGGTTGGAAAGGAAAAAGAAGAAGCTCCGGAACTGGAAGAAACAGCCTGGCGACTCAAAAGCCGAGCTATATGGCTGGAGGAGGATGATAATAATACCAATTTTTTTCATAAGTATGCCTCTAATAGAGAATCGTTGAATACAATTTGGGAGTTGGACACTCTGGATGGTTCTAAAGCCAACACCTTCAAAGACTTAGCTGCTGCTGGGAAGGGACATTTCCAGAATCTATTTAAGGAACCTGAAATTTCTCATATAGTGGAGCAAATGAGGATTATGCATTTGTTTCCTAGGCTATTTGATCCCGAAATGAATGTGTCTCTTGATGTTGCAGTCACTAAGGAGGAGCTACAAGAGGT
>ML795401.1:266131-282233 GCA_009831015.1 Picea engelmannii
AACAATGCGCCCCTCCTTTGGCCTTTTGCCCCTCTTTAGGCAAGAATAGGGAAACCTAGATCTCAATGGATGAGATCACTCCAAATCAAGGGATGAGATCACTCCATCAAAAATCTAATCTCAAACCCACTTTTGGGTTAATTCCCTAAGTCAACTCATGTCTCCTCAAAATCACCAAAAAGGTAATTTAATGTTCACTTTACCAAAAAGTGACATAATGCACTTTAACCAAAGTCAAAGTACAAATAGACATAAAGTACTAGGACAAAGTGCCAAATGACTTTCCCACATGTGCTAAGGAGGGAAAACACATGGGGAACACCTCCCAAGGTACACAAATCAACACCCAGGACCAGACAGTTGGACCGTTGAATTCTATATTGGTTTCTATGATTTTCTGGAAGATGAGCTCTTGAGGGTGGTGGAGGAATCCCGAGTTTCTGGAAAAGTTCTGCGGACATTGAACTTGATGTAGCCAAAGCCTGAGATTCATTCACAAGATCAAATAAACCATGAAAACACAGGAGAATGGAAAAATAAATCCCTTTTATTCCTTCTCCATCCTAACTATTATAATCGAAGTTCAACCCCTTATAACTACTATCCGGGATTTTCGAAAACAACTAATTTTAGAAAAACAAATGTTTTTTTTAGAAAACCAGTTAATTTTAAAAAATTCTCGCATGACTCTAAAACTGACCACTAACTAAGAGCTAACTAGCGTGATACTATTTGTCAACTCTCTTTTCTGATTAAGCTCATAAACTAAGAGATAATTGATAATTGAAAAATTAAAAATTCCCGTAAAAACACTCAAACCCCAATTTGAGGCCTTATATGAAGGAATTTGGCACGGCAGTGAACTCTTCGAGATGCAACTCCCAGTAAAATTTCAGCCCAAACGGATAACCGAGTCAAAAGTTATGACCCTCGGAAAATTCCTGCATCATTCTCCTTTGGTTGAAAAGAACACAGCTCCTACAAGTTATTGTCTTCAAATTGTTGCCATTTAATGGGATCTAGGTTCAGTAAGTCACCCTTTGTAATCCACGTACTCTTTGTTAGTGCTACGCCTTCTCACTGGACCAGATATCGGTTGTCTTGGCCTTGCCGAGTATGAAGGGTCTTCTTATCTAAAATATGTGCAATATTTTCCTTTTTCTTACTTGGAATGGCTTGTTGCCAATCCACCTCTGCCTTACTATCATCACCCAGATCATCCCCATGGAAGATATACAAATCAAAAACATTAAACACAAGGGAGATATCGAGGTCAGTTGGTAAATCGAACTTATAAGCATTGTCATTGATTTTCTTGAGAATCTTGCATGGACCAATTTTCTTATACTTCAATTTGTGGTAGGTTCCTTGAGGAAACTGCTCCTTCCGTAAATAAACCATCACCAAATCACCTTCATTGAATACCTAGTATCGTTGGTGAGCATCTTTGATAAAAAAAATTATGTTCATTACTGGCCTGTAATTTTTGTCTCACCCTTGTCGGTGAGCATCTTTGATAATTTTGTTTTGTTCATTATTGGCTTGCAATTTTTGTCGGTGAGCATCTTTGATGTAGCCAAAGCCTGAGATTCATTCACAAGATCAAATAATCCATGAAAACACAGGAGAATGGAAAAATAAATCCCTTTTATTCCTTCTCCATCCTAACTATTACAATCAAAGTTCAACCCCTTATAACTACTATCCGAGATTTTTGAAAACAACTAATTTTAGAAAAACAATTGTTTTTTTAGAAAAACAATTAATTTTAGAAAATTCTCACATGGCTCTAAAACTGACCACTAACTAAGAGCTAACTAGTGTGACACTATTTTTCAACTTGCTTTTCTAATTAAGCTCATAAACTAAGAGATAAGTGATAATTGAAAATTAAAAATTCTTGTAAAAACACTAAAACCACAATTTGAGGCCTTATATGAAGCAATTTGGCCCTGAAAAAGTGTCGAAACAATGTCCAATCAGATAGATCCCATCGACACGGCAGCGAACTCTTCGACACGCAACTCCTCGTAAAATTTCAGCACAAATGGATAATCGAGTCAAAAATTATGACCCTCGAGAAAACCGCGAAAAATCCATGCATCAAAACTCTATTTTCTTATTGTTGATTCCTAAGAAGAATGCTCCAACCACTTTTGAGGATTTTCGTCCCATCTCTCTATGTAACCTGATTTATATACTTATCTCAAAAATCATAGCTAATAGAATTAAAGAGATCCTGTCAAAAATCATTTTAGAGGAGTAGTTTGGGTTTTTGTTTAACAGACAGATCCATGATGCAGTGGGCACTGTGCAGGAAGGAGTCCATTCAATTAAACTCGAGAAAATTCCAGCAGTTGTGATGAAGATTGACCTTTCAAAGGCATGTGATAAAGAAAATTGGACCTTTATTAGGTTAGTTTTGTTGCAAATAGTTATGAACCTAAATTATGTCAATTGGATCATGGGATGTGTATCTTCAGCAAACTTTGCATTTATAATTAATGGGTCCCCATCAGATTTTTGCAGGTAGGCTAAACAAAATCTAACCCTGAGCATAAAAAGTTTTGAAAAAAATTCAGAATTTGCTTATTTTTGTGGGAAATGTTGTTTGAAATTTTTTGAAGGAAAACAAGGAGGTTTTGCGGTAAGCACGCACTTTGAGGAGGTTGTGAGTCAAGAAAAACCCTTGCTCCTTTCGAAAATCTGTTATATCTTTTGTAATATCTTACTTGGTTGAAAGTTACTTTATTGAAATAGAGGTCATGTGCACAACTCCTTTTTATCTATGTTATCGGATCCGTCTACCCTAGGGGATGGATCCGCGGATCCCCAGATCGGATACAAATTCAGATCCGGATCTGCTAGATCCACCCAGGATCCGCTCCAAAATGGATCTTTTCCAGATGAAATGCAATCTTCTTTGTGGGCAACTCTCCTTCTTCGTGGGCTTGTTGACCATTGTCCTACATGGTTCATAAATCCTGTCGCAGTATGTCCCGACCTGTGTCTAATCCTCGTCCTCCCTGTCGCAGTATCTAAGCCACATCCTCCCTGTCGCAGTATGTCCCGACCTATGTTTAAGCCATGTCCTCCTTGTCGCAGTATCTAAGCCCCGTCCTCTATGTCGCGGTTTGTCATGACCTCTGTCTAAGCCCCATCCTCCCTGTCGTGGTATGTCATCAATAAGGTAAGAACATTCGAATTGTTTCATTTTGATATGCCATATTGTTTCATTTATATCAAATGTTGTATGGTTTATAGTTTCTAAATTTTAATATATAAGTTTATGTAATATGATATAGCATTATAATTTAATTTTATAACATTATAACGTTATAATTTTAATATCTAATTTATGTAATATGTTAAACTTATATTAATATCTAATATGATAAACTTATATTAAACTTTCATATATTATAAGTTTATTATTTAATTTATATAAAGTAATTAGTATATTAAATTATTGTTATTTATAAGTTAATTGATATTTATATATTATAAGTTTATCATTCAACTTTCATGAAATAATAAATGTATTATTGTTGATGTTTTGGTAGCAGTGGGAGGTATTCCCTCTTGGACAACCTTTCTTAGAGAAGAAGAAGATTCCAGAAGTCAAAGGAACACCATTAAACAATTGAAGAACACCCCGGAAGAGAAGTTAGCCCACATGAGCCTTCTGTCGAGGCCCTCCCTGGTTGGATTTATGATCTGCCAGCCTTTTTCTACATTGCTTCTTCATATGTCCTACCTTGCCACAGTAGTGACAGGTGATGGTCTTCGAGCTCTTGGCTACATCCTCACCATTTCCCTAACCATTCTTCTTTGCCCATTTGTTTTTTCCCTTAACATTGGTTGCAAAGGCCTATTCTGAACCCTCGATCTCACTGTTGCTACCAAATTGTTTCTTTCATCTGTCCCATTGTAAGAGCTTATTGCACAACCCTCCAAACTTTAAGTCAACATCCATAGCAGTGATGTTCATAGTCTCTCTAAAGTGCTCATAAGCATGTGGTAAGCTTTTCAGCGTGATTACCACCATGTCCTCTTCTTCCATCTTCCTGTACATGGCCTCCAACTGTTCTCAGATGACCTTGATCTTGTAATTGCTCCTGTAACGATGCACCCTCACTCATCGTGATCGAAAACATGTTCTTCAAGAAGAAGGCTCATCCCTTGTTTGAAGTCTCATGCAGGTCACACTTGTATATTGGCACTAAACAATTGTAGCAACCACGTACAGCTACGAAATGTTGAAATTTCTCATACTCCAGCACCTAGGTACTTTGTTATCTAGCGATTTCCTTACTCCAATTAGATTAGCAACTCACAAAACAAAAATACATTGTTGAAACATTCAATTCAATAAATCTAGCGGAAGCAAAACTGGAAACCAAATCATGCACACATAAACACCAATATTTTTGGTTAGATACCCCTGGAAAAACCTCGGAGGGAAAACCAATGTTGAGAATGATTTTATTATGCTAAAATCAAGGCTCCCATAACAGGGAAAATGGCACACTGAGAGAAATACAACTACAAACAAACCTAGCAAAGTCTGTCTAATGTATGGACCAGAGCTGCACGTTTTTGGAGGTGTATGTGTCTTTCTTTCAGCAAAGCCGCGTACATACGCGACTATCTCCACTGAAACCCGCATACATGTACGAAAGGACTGTATGGAAAACTTTCGTACGACACTACCCTTTCTTATGGCTTCCTCTAGTTGAAACCCACCTACGTTGCCTTTGTTCTCTCTTTTCCTTGACCTGATCTCTAGATGGAAGTCCTTCACCTATCCAAGATCTCCTTGAATCACAGTCCTTCGTGATCAAACTCTCTCTGTCTTCTGTCAATCTCTCTCGATCAACATGACAAAGATCTCAAGTGTCTTCTCCTTCCCCCTAGCCTTGCTTTTATAATCGTGAGTTATAACCTATTTCTAATCTCCAAAGTGATTGACAGTTGAGATTACTTCTCAAACTCACTTGAGATTTAGAAACATGCTAATTACTTTTAGCATTTCCATAAATAACTCAATTAACTAATTACATAATTAATTAATAAAAGCATTTTACTTTAATAATTCCTTTAATCAAAGTAAATCTACCGAGGTAAAAGGCTTCAGACGATTTCCACATGTCTAGACACGCAAACCTGTGCGAAAATACCTGTCTAATGCTACCACTAGCATCAACACTCCCTCTTAGCGAGAAAGGTATTTTTCACCACTTCAAGTTTGTCTCTGAAGAACAAAAACTTCCCTTTCTTCAATGTTTTGGTTAGAATATCTGCAACCTATTCATCTGTGGATATATACTGAAGCTTCACTGCTCCCTTCTGGATCCTATCTTGAATGAAGTGGTATTTGATCTCTCTATGCTTGGACCTGTCATGGAATACTAAATTCTTCGAGAATTTGATACAACTCTGATTATCACAGTATATCACAGTAGGCTTCAACTCCTGATCAAATAAACATACTCGTCGTCGTATACTCTGCCGCTGGCGTAGTTTTAAAAACCAGTCAAATCAAAGCCGAAACCGACCAGTTTGATCGGTTTGATGGTCGACCAGTTCAAACCGGCCAATAAACCTAACCGGTCGACCGGTTTATGACAGAACCGGCCGGTTCGGTACCAAACCGGTCGATTTCCGTCATAAACTGGTCAGTTCGATCTGGACTGAAAAGAACTAAGCACTAATCTTGGACATCTTGAAAACCTTTCCTTTCCAATTGACAATCCCAAAAAATAGGTGATTCTAGTTGTTTGGTTCTTACATCTTTTATTGGGATTTGGCATTGCCTAAGGATCTCTTCTCTATTTACCCTTTAGAAGATCCAATATAGGTTTGGTTTCAAATTTCAACCAATTGGTCATTTCTTTGTTTGCTTTCTGTTTGATGTGGAGGGATGAGGTATGTATGCAATGGTTGGCAAAAAATTCGTTGTTGATAAAGAAAGCCAAATCCCTAGATGTGGTAGCATGTTGTAATTTTATTTCTGCATTATTAGTTTCGAGGAAGAAGATATAAGTTCCATTATATATACCCTTCCACCTTTTTGCATTGTTGATGTAAATGATTTTCTGTAAATATAAGACATAATTTAAAAAACGGTATTGATGAGTCCTTTTGTTGAGGCTTGCCAACATGTCATTGTTATTTTTGTTCTTAAGAATACTTGCAGAGGCTTTGTTATGGTTACCAATTGGGTATTTTGAACATGAAGTGATGATGATTCTGCATTTTGTATGACCTTTAATAGTCAAGATGGATATAACCATGATGTCCTTACTCATGTTTTGACCTCTGTTTGTTGCAAATCTTTTTGAAGGTTTACCTTAATAAGCAAAGTTTCCAGTTATTACAATAAGTTTCAGAGCCTACAGTCACAGATGTCCGTGATGATGATGAGTCTGAGGTCGAGTTCAAGTCCGAGTCAAAGACAAATGATGATGTCGGGGGCGAGGATGCTCATGCCATTTCTACTTCTATAAATAGTGATGATTGATCGTTGATCATGTGGATCAATGAGATAGTGACTTGTAGTCTTGACTCTTGTTAGTATGTTATTTACTGTTGTAGAGGCCATTTAGAGCCTCCTTGATTATGTATTTATGTTCCGATCTCTAGATATGTATTGCACTTGGTGCCATTTTGATATATTCATGAGCATACTTTGGATATGTTGTCTCTAATTGTCTCTAATGCTTTGGAAACTTGATATAAAATCTTAAAAATATATTTTTTCGTTAAAATTTAAATATTTTTTATATTTTTTAAAAAACCGGTTCATTGAAACCAGTTCGACCAGTTCATTACCGGTTCCGGTTGGACCCTTGACCGATTCAGGTTCTAGTTTCGGTTTTTAAAACTATGGCCTCCGTTGAACTAAGTGCTACAGAAAACCGCTTCCTACTAAAACAGGTAATCGTTAATGATCCCACGTTGAAGCAACACCCCAAGGTGCTCTTTCTGTCTACTGCACTCCCTTCCCAATGTGAGTTTGTATATCCCTGCAACTTCACTCCATCTCCTCCAAGATATCTCAGTCCATACTCCATTGTACCTCTCAAGTACCTGAGCACATGTTTCGCTGCTACCCAATGCAACTGCCTCGACTCCACCACGAACTGACTCAAGGTGTTCACAGCAAAACATATATCTGGCCTAGTGTTGACCAAATACATCAAGGACCCTATCAGTTGCCTGTATATCTTGGGATCCACCAACTTTGAATCTGAAGTGATCACCTTCTTCAGATTGGTAATCATAAGTGGAGCCATCGGTCTACAATCCTCCATCTTGAATTCCTCAAGATCTCAATTGCATACTTCCCTTGTCCAAGGAAGATCTCTCCCGATACCTACCACACCTCTAACCCCAAGAAATAATGCATCAAGCCAATGTCCTTCATCTAGAACTCACGAGCTAAATCCACTTTGCACCCTACAATAAGCTCCCCTGCACCTGTGAGAAACAAATCAACATACAGAACCAAGATGAGTGGATCTGCTCCAACAAGTATGAAGTACAAGTTAGGATCCACCTCACTCTTGGTAAATCGCATACTCTGCAAGTATCTGTCGATCCTAGAATACCACACCCTGTGTGCTTGTTTGAGTCCATATACAAGGCTTTCTTAAGCCTGCACACATGAGAATCCTTTCGATGTACCACGAAGCTCTGAGGTTGCTCTATGTATACTTCCTCAATAATCTTGTCGAGGAAGCTATTTTCACATCCATCTGATGTATCCTCCACCTCAACTGAAGCAATAGAAATAATAACTCGAATAGAAGAGTACCTGGTGACTAGAGAAAATGTCTCCTCATAGTCCACTCCCTCTTTCTGGGAGAACCCTCTCGCCATAAACCTTGCCTTGAACTTCTCGATGCTACCATCATGCTTGATCTTATAAAGCCACCTAGAACTCACAACTGACTTCCCCTCCGGTCTTGGCACTATGTCCCAAACATCATTCCTCATAATAGAGGTGTACTCCTCTACCATGGCATCCTGCCATACTTGTTGATTTGTTGATTCCTCAAAACTAGAAGGCTCAGCATCAATGGTGCTACTCATAAGCGCCATATAGTTCGAAAACTTCTTCGGAGGCCCACACTCTCTAACCGCACTCCTAGGAGCCTCACCAACATCCCTCAATGTCTGTAATAGTCACCTAGCTCTCCTAATAGGACTAGAGGGGGATAACTCCTCCTCCCCACCTAAAGTATGAATTGCTGACTACTGCTCATCCTTTGGAGCCTACTGCTCCTTGTCCTTTGTCACTGTTGATGACTCTTGAGATCTGCTAGATGCCAAGTTCTCCTCAAACTTAACATCTCTGCTCACAATTGTCTTTCGTTGCACTGGAATGAAGATCATGTAAGCCTTTGAGGTCTTACTGTACCCCACAAATATACCCTTATGTCCTGAAGGCTCCAGCTTTGTCCTCTTCTCCATAAGAACATGGATGTAGACCAGACAACCAAAGATCCTCAAATGTCCTATCTCTGGCTTCACTCCTGAGAATGCATCCTCTAAAGTCTTGTCCCCCAATATCCTGTGAGGACTCATGTTATGCACATACACTTTCGTGTTACACGCCTCTGCCCACAGAAACATAGGCAACTCCTGGTCATGTATCACAGCCTTGGCAGAACTGATGATGAACCGATTTTTTCTCTCTGCAACCTCATTCTACTGAAGGTTGTATGAGACTGTCAAGTCCCTCTTAATCCCTTCCTCCTTGCAGAAATCCTTGAAGTCAATGGAGGTGTACTCCCCCCCATTATCCGACCTCAAGACCTTGATCTTCTTGTTTTTCTGGCTCTCCACCTGAGCTTTAAACTCATGAAACCGACTGAAGACCTCATCCTTGGTCTTCATGAAGAAGATCTAGGTTTTCTTGGAAAAATCATCAATAAACATCACATAGTATGACGATCCCTGTAATGATACTACTTACATCGACCCACTCACATCTGAATGGATAAGATCCAAGATCCCCTTGGACCTACTCTTGTTGCTCAAAAAAGCAGCCTTGGCATTCTTTCCAAGTGCACACCCTCTACACACTCCTTGCTACTCAATATTGAACTCTGGAAGACCTGTAACAATCCCCCTCAAAATCGACAATGCCATGTAGTGTTGGTGTCCCAACCTCTTGTGCCACAACTCACATAGGTTGCCATTGTCATGTACCAAAGCCTGAACAAGCTTGTCCTGCGACCTATATAAAGTGCCTTCTCTAACCCCAACGACCACTGTGTTGTCCAAGCTAGCTTTCTCTAGACGTATGAGTACTTGCCCTCTCTGAAAAGTAACGGAAAAACCCTTGTCCTCCATAGTTGAGACTGAAAGTAAATTCTTCTTCAAACCAGGTACGTAAAGCACATCCTGGTCATCTAATGAACCTCCTGACTCAAGCTAGAACGTAATTGTTCCCTCTCCCTTTACTGCATACTTGGCATCATCACCAAGTGGCACATGAAGATTTGAGCCCCTCATTGTCAGATTGCTAAATAGCTCCCATGCTTCTGTCATATGACGAGATGCACCATTGTTCAAGAACCAAGCACTCTTCGCAGTTGTATTAGTGGAAAGAAAAGAAACCAGTGAATAGTCCTTCTCAAACTTTGTTGCAAACTCATCAAGCTATTTCTCTATTGATCTTGTTGTCTGCATCTTTTTGTTACCCTTCTTCTCCAGACACTGAGATGCATAATGTCCATTCTTATGACATGAGAAGCACTTGATTTTACTCAAGTCCTTCTTCCTTGGCTGTGATGATCCTCCATCACTGTTACCCTTCTTGCTAGAACTCTTTCCTTTTCCCTCTCTTATCTTACTGACAAGGGCCAAGTTCTCATCACTAATCCCCTGCTTGCTTCTCTTAGACTCCTCCCGAGTCTGTTCCTGGATGCAATCATCCCAAAGTCTCTACCAATCTGGGATATTTTCCCAAGCACAAACTCCCTTGACAAATAGTTCCCAAGACTTGGGAAGACCATTCAATGCCACGTTCACGAGCTCTGCGTCCTCTATTTTCTCCCCTATGGCTGCAAGTTGATCACGCACCTATGTGATCCTCATGAGATAGTTGGTAACATTATCAGATCTAGACATTTGCACCAACCTGAGTTTTTTTCTTAAGACCATCTTCATATTCATGTTATTGCTCTGGAATAAACTTACCAAGGCAACAACATCTCTTTGGTTGTCTTCTTCTCGATTAGGTGAAGAATCAGATGATCCTTCACTGAATCCAAGAGGACCCTCTCTGCTTTGATCTCCTTCTTGTTGTGAGCTTCCAAAGTTGTCGAATCTGTTGGTGGAGTAACAACTTTGTCCACTAACTCCCAAAGGTCATACTCTTTCAATGCCAAAATCACTCTTGCTTTCCAAGATAGGAAGTTGGATGCTCCATACAATCTGCCTTCAACTCTCAAGGGTGTTGTTGCCATCCCTAAGACCTGATAACCTGCCCTGGAAAAATAATGCCTGGTTTCAATGAAACCCTTTTGTCTCTTCAATGTGCTACGCTTGCGATCCCTTGATTTGTCTCTGTTGGCAGCAATCCCTAGGTCTACACGCTCACACAAACTTTATGGCACCTAGACTATTGAAGTCACAAGAGTGGAAACCTTGTCTTTCAAAGGCCCCAAACTCTTGATACGACTTCCAAAACGTTGGGCTCTAAAACCATATTACGGAAATCGAGCACATAAAGAAACTAATATAACTCAAAAGAGTTCTCCGTATTGTATATTGAATGAGAAAGCGAAAGCTTTCTTATATAGGGCTACAATCAAGTCGAGTCAATCCACTTTATGAATGTGGAATAAACCAATAAAGTGAAATAAGAAATAAAAGCATAAACTAACCTAAAGTCAAATTGACTTTATTCATGCCCAAGTCTAATATCTAGTTGACCATTATAAACTAACATTTATTTTAACACTTTCCTTGCTATGAATAAAAAGATAACACTTTTGCAGCATCAATAGCAAGAAAACAATCCAAAATCCCTTGGATATGGTGTCATACTTGTATACTTCAAACGATATTTTAAATTATACAGAAGATAAAAGATTTTAATGAGGGAGAAATTCTGTCAAAATATTCAAGATACTTCAATACTTCTTTTTCAATCAATTTCCAAAGCAAAGCATTTTCACACCTTGAAGGACATGTCAAAGTCATTCTTGTTCGTCCCTCTGCTCCTGCACAAGGACCCATGTCTATCAACTCTCCACGTCTGTTTGACAAGGCCTCCATAACAAGCCCAACGTGTTCTTCATTTACCTGAAAAATTTTAAATGGATATTCAACATGCAGAAAAAGTTCAAATATGACTATACCTAGGAGTCTTCTCAATCCACACAAGAGATATTAACAAAAAACACCTTTACCATTAAAAATTCAAAAATATCGAACCTCAATTATTACTTCCTCCAAAGGCTCAAGTTTTTGACCATCTTCAGTTTTGTACCTGGACCAAACAAACGCCACAAGGCATTGTGCACCAAAACTCATGAGAATGGATCCAATTAACTTCCACACTGAAACTAAATTTTTACAAAAATGCAAGCAAAAGACAAGTCTAACAATAACTAGAGCATACTACAAAGCGCCACTATGAAAATGAGCAAAGAGATGTGACATGTAGTGTACTGTACAAATGTCAGACTCTAATCTTTTGGGCTGATCCAAGATATGTTTTTTCACACTAGAACTAATCAGATTTATGATATAGTGTCACCTAAACATCCCATCAATTCCAAACTCTAATTTCATATGTGGATATTAGTAATAGATGGAACAAGATGAGAAGAACTGACCCAAACTTTTAAACACACAAATAAATGCCAAATACATGCCCAGAGAAGAGCTCCGGGTGAGTGTACAATGGGAGAAAAGCTCCCTGAAGTAGAAAGAGTAGCTTAACGTCAGAATGCCACATGGCTTCTCCTAGTGTATAATAAGATTACATACAATCGATTGAATCTTGGAATTTCTCACGCACTCGTCTTCCAGTAATTATAGGGATGATGTGTAAATGTGCACATTTTTTAACATGATAAAAATAGACCTAAAATTATATTAGTGGAATTATGTATTAACTATTCATTATTTCCTCGATGCTTAAGTTGAATTGTTGCCAAGCAAAAATTATGATATCCCAAATTCATAATGACTGTTTTCCCTACTAATGAAAGTACTGTCCGGATCTTAGCTGGGGTGTTGCATCCTGGTGTAATTGAATTTCTGCAAAAATAAGGGCTTTGACTATACAACCAAATATAGCAGATACGTGCTAGATGTCCTCCTTGCTCAGGTATATTACTGTAAAAAGGAGCCTCAATTGAGTAGGGAGTGATAGAGATTAATGACAAATGTTAACTTAAGCTTGTATATAGATTGTGAAGTCATCTACATTTAGTTGTACCTCTTAGTGTTTTGTATAATAGCAGGCTGCTTCTTTAATAATTAAGTCATGCTCCCATACTTTTAGGAGTTGTGTTGTTATGTCCAAAGCAATGTACATATAGTCTTCCTCTAATAAAATTGCATCTCATATTGTGCACAAGTTTCTCCTTTTATTTAAATATCTTTTCTCAACATGGTATCAAAGGAAAAAGAAGTCCAGAGCTTGTGGCGGAGACCATGGTAGATCAGAATCAGAGACCAAGAAGAAGACCAAGATCCAAGTTGGAGATGCAGGATTGTGGATGAGAACAGAAACTGTTTAAGGTTGTGTGAGAAGGAAATTCTACTTTGTGGGACACAGACCAAAGCGTCAGGACATATAAGCAAAGTTAAGTTTTACTATGAGATGCAAATTTTAAAAATTAAGATAAAATATCCTAAAGTTTTGCCTTTAAAAAGGCGAAATAAAGTTAAAGAAAGTTAAAAGAAACATGTTTTTTGTGAAACAGAGGAAGGGGCATCATTCAATAGCAGACTTGAAGAAGACCACACTCAATAGCAGAATCAAAGCTAATAGCAGACAATATAAGAGACAGATTGCAGAGAACAGTTGCTTGCAATTGCAGATCCACGATTTCTGGAAGACAACCAAGTTGCAGACAACCCCAATTTACAGACAAAAATCAATGGTTTACAGAACGATTTGCTGACAGAGAAGAGGCATTAGCATGTGTGAGACCGGATAGCAGGCAACAGATTCCTGGCCATTGATACTCAGAACAAATATTTCCAGCAATACCAAAGCATATAAAATATGAGGCAGAAAGCAGCAATAACAAAGAATATAAAATATGAGGCAGAAAGATGAGTGGCATAGTAGTTCAGAAATTTCACACTAGACATTGTGACGCCCAAGAGACTGGCAGAAGATCTCCATATCTTGAAAAGGCAAGGTAACGTCTCAGACAAGCCTTTTCCAGCATTGCAGCAATAAATAAATTTTGATGGCTCAGATGTAGATACCCATCAGTGATGTGGCAAGCGCCAGTGGATTCAGGAGTCCAACGTGCAAAGCAGATACATTGAAGTACAAATTATATCAATTAAGGAAGTAGCAGTATGAAATTCACCTCACAGGTACCTCTAAATTCATTTATTTTTTAGTCACTTTGCAAAGATCTCAGTTTCTCAGAATTATACATCGTCATATTCACAACAGTTAAATAGGAAAAGTTATGCTCCCTGGGTTGTCCTTATGGAAGATGTTACTGCCTGAAAATACATGTCTTAATCGGCATTTTCATGGGTTTTCTTATCTCGCCAGCACAACAAAAGTATTTTGAAGTTCAGTGACAGTTATAGGTTGCAAGGACAGACTTGGACTCCATGCACCTTGTTCCCTCTTGCCCGAGCACCATTCCACATCCAGATGGCAAGAACAAAAGTGTAGATGTATTGTTGGCCTGATGGAGGCTTTTCTAGAGGCATATCTCACCATATGGTTCCATTCAAGCACACTTGACACATGTTGGAGGTCTAGAACATGACATGTAGTAAACAAAAGGGTTAATCAGCATAAAACAAGGAGTCCCTCTTAGAAAGGTGTCGTGTGGCACTAAATTGCATTTGGGCTTGGCCAAAGGCCCACCTAAGGTTGAATGCACTTTTCAAGCAGATGTTTAGGGCATGTTGGAGACAAGGGGTGAGAAATAACCCTAATGGAGTATCTTCCATGTATTTGAAGGCATGTTTCCCCTTTGAGGACAACTTTTGGGGATAAGGACACATTATTATATCCATTTTCCCATATTTAGAGGTCTATTTCACCTATTGAGGTATTTGAGAGTAAATACTAAAGACACATTGTTCGAGGCCTTTTCTACATGTTTCATCTTTGAGGCGATGTTTTAAAACTCGGACTCGAACTTAGACTTGGCCATGACTCGGACCAGTTTCAATTTAATGACTTAGTTTACAAAAAAATACATAAAATATTTAAATTTTTATGGAAAAAATATTTTTTGAAGATTCCAAACCATTAGAGACAAAATATGCAAAGTTTTCTCATGTATATACCATGTGAGGGTGAATATATCAAAATGACACCGAGTGCAATACATATCAGAAACAAAAGACATAATCAATGAGACTCTAAATGGCCTCTAGGGTCCAAAAAACATGCTACAAGCTATTGGCTTAATACAATTCACTAATCAACATGATCAATCATCAAACTCATCACCACTATTAGAAATGGGATCCTTGGCATGAGCTACAAGATCATCCTCTAGCTGAAAGTCTTCAAACCTGTCGGACTCCTTAGGGACATGTGCAACCATAGTAGTAGTACTAGTAGAAGCACGAGTTGCATGGCTAGTGCTTAATTGTGCCATGACTAGTTCTACACCTACTCCTACTAGTAGATCTAAATCTAAACCAATCCACCCCAAGTCATTTATATCATAATCAATATCAAACTATGTTGAGTGAGACTCCTCTACCCATTCTAAGGTTGGATTAATATCATCCAACCCAATGGGATCTATATCAAGTCTTTTGTTCACCAACTGGTTGCACCTTAACAAGCGGTTGTACTGCATGAAGACGAGATCATTTAATCATTTTTGTTCTAAACGGTTTCTCTTCTTTGTGTGAATCTGGTCAAAGACAAACTAATTGCGCTCACACCCAAAAGCACTGCAAGTTTGACTCAGGATTTAAATTGCAAACTTTTGCAATTGAGAACATTGGCTACTAAATGACTCCCACCAATGTGCTACAAAGACAAAGTTAGTTCAACAAATTAAATTGTGACTTTAGCTAAAAATTCAAGTGTTTAACATTTAAACAATTGAACTTTAAAAAAATTTGGAATTGCTTACCTAGTTGGTCCACATCTCTTACAATCTTTGCTAGGTTTTCGCCAAAGGTACTTGTGGCTCTAGTTAAAGCATTGATCTGTCAATGTGTTTCCAGTTGCTCACTCTCATCAGGGACCATGCACTCTAAGCACTCATGCAATCCATCTTTGACCTCCCCAATTTGATCTTCTCCTAACTGAGCTTTGTAAAGATACCTTGGCTTTAGGAAATAGTAATACCCAACAACATGTATAGGGTGATGGAGTTGATTGGTCAATATGTTATTAATGATCTCCCAAATATACTTAGTTACTCTATCCTTGTACATTTCATTTATTTGCTCCTTTGTCTAATCCATAGCCCCATCCACCCACTGCAACACCTTAACAAGAGGCTCACAAATTTTCACAACCTTTGCTACTTTTTTCCAAAAAGTGCTCTCAAAAACTTTTCTCTGGGTGTCTTTTCCATCTTGTTTGTGAGCCCACTAAGATCCATTCCACTCATCACTTGAAAACATTTTTCTTAAGTTTTGTGCTTGGAAAAGGAGAGATTGCAATGTGAGGAAGTGAGTTGCAAATCTTGTGATAGCAGGCCTAACAAGGTCCATGCCCCTAATGTTTTTCCTCATTAGGTTCAATAACCATGAGCAGTTATAGATGTATTTTGTAATTCTCTTGGCATGCTCTACAGTGTTCTTGATCCAATCCTATTTGCATATGTCCTCAAGCATGAGGTCTATGCAATATGCAGCACATGGGGTCTAAGATATGGTTTGGTATTTAGCCTTGAAC
>ML795402.1:0-20979 GCA_009831015.1 Picea engelmannii
CTTCCTCCAAAGGAAGGCTCTTGAGGCCCTCACAAACTTGCTCTCCTTACAATAAGAAAATGAGAATGATGGTGAAAGAACTCAAAGCATATCCACTCAAGAGAGGGGTGGATAGCTCAATGAAATGGTGCCAAAGTGTAATTGCCAAGGAGTGAGTCCTTAAAACAATCTAAGCAGCATAACATTACATGAAATTCCTTGAGGAAATGATGTTTCTTCATGGCTTTTTATAGCATGGCATTGGGTGATTATGTAACTCCTTTGAGGTGTGAAAAGGGGCTCTTTAGGGCTCAATTAGTTCTTTGACCAGCCTACCATGCGGATTCAGCTCAGATTTGATGTCAAATCGGCTTGGGAGCTGATCCATTAGTGGTTGGGAGGCCGACCAATTTCAATAAATGCATCGTTTAGCAGGTGCGCGGGTTTTTCGCCCAACAGCCGCGCATCATGCGCGTATGCGCGCATTGTACATTGTTGTTCCGCACATATGCGCGCGCACCCAGATTCTGTAAAGCGCCCTTCAATTTTTGGTTACTTTGTATAGTTTTTTACCCTTTTGCCATGCTATGGAATTAATCATGTGCCATGAATGACTTCATTCCTGTTTTGACGATGCGGATTTCTTGTCGCCATGTGCGGACGAAATTTCAGTGATAACAATAATGAATCCTGCAATGATGTTATCTAGCCAGAAATCAACTGCGTGCGTGAATTTGTTGTTGACATTTTGTAGATGTGAAATATTTTCATCAATCCATTCTACTAGTCGTATCCAGTAAGTTGGGTGATTATATTTTAATCTCAGTATCCACTCTTGTAGAAAATGTGGATATTCACAGAAATATGTCTCATTAAGATCAGTAAATACATACCTCTCCAAATATTGGTGCGGTGTATACTTAGGGTTTCTATTGTATTTCTATGCAAATTTGAGCTCATTTTTTGTCATCGATCATTCAATATCCTATTTAGTTGGGTTCCATCATCTGAACATCCCCTTCCAATCCTTCATTCTCTTCATTATTCTTCTCAACAAGTCCCTTCTAATCTTCTCTTATGGATTACAAACAACAACATAACCATTTGTTGGAGGTTTATGGGATGACCTGGGTTCTACTTTAGGTTTCCAACAAAACCCTGCAAAGCATTGACCCTTTTGAAGACTTGAAGGAAACACTACGCACAGAGTGAAAAATGCAGTCTCACCCGAGATGGCTTATGGGTGACTGCAGGACCTAGATGTCTGTTGTCTTGGAAGGGAGACTTTTGTGGGGACGAAAGACATTATTTCTACCTAAAAACACATCATATTTTTTATTCTATTACATCTACACACCATTACATATCATATCTACCATTCAATAATCAGTTGCATTCATTTGGAGTTTACTCTGCAGTAATTATCTAGGTTACTCTATTGTGTGCTACATTTTACTACTGAAAGATTAATCCATTCATCATAACTAAATATTTGCATGAAATAACATCAACATTTCACACAGAGACACAAACTTTACCATGGTTCACCCCCCTTGGGATACATCCACAAATATTTGTCTTTTTTATTCTTTTATTATTTTGCATCAAGGTTACAACATTGTGCACATTACATTTGAGGCTGAGAAGATCGCAGTAAGCTCCACAGCTCATGAATGACAACCTTAACCTCGATTACAATGCTTGATATAAAATACATTTGTCTGTCTGTCTCTATCTCATCATATCTCTATATCCTCTAGTGATAGTGATATCCACTCCTATCTCTATCTCTATCTTTTAATCTCAGTATCCACTCTAGTTGAAAATGTGGAAATTCATAGAAAAATGTCTCATGAAGATCAGTAAATACATACCTCTCCAAATATTGGCACGGTGTATACTTAGGGTTTCTATTGTGTTTTTGTGCAAATTCGAGCTCTTTTGTTGTCATCCATCGTTCAATATTCTATTTAGTTGGGTTCCATGGTTTGAACATCCCCTTCCAATCCTTCATTCTCTTCACTATTCTTCTCAGCAAGTCCCTTTCAATCTATTCTTCTAGGTTCGATCCAGCAGCAAAACCATTTGTTGGAGGTTTATGGGCTGACATGGGTTCTACTTTAGGTTTCCATCAAAACCCTGCAAACCATTGAGCTTTCTGAAGACCAGAAGGAAACACTGTGCACAAAGTGCAAAATCTAGCCTCACCTGAGATGGCTTATGGGTGATTGGAGGACCCATATGTCTATAGTCTTGGAAGGGAGACTTTTGTGGGGATGGGAGGCATTCTTTCTACCTCAAAACACATCATATTTTTTATTCGGTTACATCAACACATAATTACATCTCATTTCTACCATTCAATAATCAGTTTCATTCATTTGGGGTTTATTCTGCAGTAATTATCCAGGTTACTCTATTGTGCACTACATTTTACTACTGAAAGATTAATCCATTCATCATAACTAAACATTTGCAAGAAATACCATAAGCATTCCACACATAGACACAAATTTTACCGTGGTTTGCCCCCCTCTAACTACATCCACAAATATTTTGTTTTATTTACTCTTTTATTATTCTGCGTCAAGGTTACAACATTGTGTGCATTACATTTGAGGCTCACAAGATCGCAGTAAGCTCCACAGCTCATGATTGACAACCTTACCCTCGATTACAATGCTTGATCTAACATACATCTGTTTGTCTGTTTCTATCTCATCATATCTCTATCTCCTCACATATCTCCACTATCTCACAACACATATTTATATTACAAAAGGGGATTAATTACCCGTTACAAATTTGACCAAAACCCTAACCCACTAACCCTAGGTGGAATATATTTTTCCACTTTCTAACTCCCTGATCACGGCTGGTCCAAAATCCAATTGTTTTCCTCATGTATCCGCATCTTTATTCCTTTCTTTTACTTTCCTTATTTCTTGGCACTGCTTTTGTAGGTTTTCAGGTGCACGCTCTTTATTTGTTCCATTTCCTAATCGCCTTAATTAATTACCACACTTTTTCCAAAATGGCATGTGCCAAATGTCTACTTCTTCCTAAGAGATAGGTCTAAGGAGGTTGGCATTTTGTTCCACTGTGATCAAAGGGGGATATTCCGTGTTACCTTCTCAATGGCATGCGATCCGTCGGGACAAGAATACGAGAGAAGATCTTGGTAGAAATTAACTAGTTCCTGCTCAATGCCCCGATGATCCATGATGGGTTTTCCTTGTTGTCCTTCCAATTTTTTTATGCGGTTATTTTGGATCCTTTGTACCATTGATCAGCAAAACAATTTTGTGTTCTTCTCCCCCTCTCTGAGCCATTGAACTCTGGAATTTTTCCTCCACAAAATCTGTTCTTGTGCATACATTTCTTTTTTTTTTAATTCTTTTTAGCGCTCTTGAGTTATAATTTCCTATTGTATTTGTCTCGTTCTTTGTTCCGGGTCTTTTTGGGCCTGGAAGATATTTTCAAACACTGTCTTGTTCCATTCCTTGGGGTGTTTCTTGAAGTTTTCCAGTTTCTATTGAAATCGATACATTAGGGATCCCCAAGAGATTACAAATTCCTCCCACCATAATTTGAACTTATCTTAGAATTATGGAATGTAAAGCCAAAAAATTTCAAACCGGAACAATTTGCAGTTGGGGAGCTCGGAATGTCCATCCATAATTGAATGGGCCAATGGTTGGAGCCAACAACAAATAATATGCTCAATTCCATTTCTAATCCTTATAACATCATTGATTCCAATATAAGGAAGTGATCTAGGCGACTCGCAATTTGTTGAGATCTAGATCTGCGATTGCTCCAGGCGTAAGTGCCATTAACCACTTCCAGATCCACCAATTTTCAAGTGTTGATGAAATCTTAAAATATTACACTATCCGCTTCTAGATGGCGGACACCTCCTTGTTTTTCAGCAAGTGAGAGTATGACGGTGAATTCGCCTCCCCCCCCACTATCCATCTCTTGTCCTGGATTATTTTCTCCAATCCTTCAATATTGTGAAGGAAGGAGGGGCTATGTGGGTTGTATATATTTGCAACAGTTTCCTCCTTCTCGGAGCCCATGGTTCGGTATTGAGATGATAAGGTCCAACTGGTAGAGAATAAATTAGATAAAATAATTGTAGTTGGATTCCGTAGAATAACCAAGCCACCTATGCACCCTGGAAATTGTACTAACATAATCAATTTGTCTCCAACATCGAGCCAAAATTTTGTCAGCATCAATACTGAAACATTTGGTTTCCTGAAGAAAGAGTATGTCTGGGTTCTCTGCCATAATCCTATTTTGAAAAATCATTTGTTTGTTTCTTCCATTCAATGCTCTTATATTCCAGGAGACAATATTCATGAGGAAGAGTTGGGGGAATGGGGTGGAAACTCTCGGTGATCAACAAATTTGACCGGAGTTAACCATAAAGTGGAAAACTATCTGAATGAGTTGTTGGGTCGATTTCTTCTTGAGCTTGTTTTCGTGAATCCTGAGATAGAATTTTTTGGACTCATAGTATCCTCTGCAATTTATAGGTAGCACCAGATGTGGATTCGAGATATAATTTGCGTACCTTTGTTAGTTTTTCAGGTGGAATATCATGCAATTAAACATGCTTCTTCCATAATTTCTAGATCTATACCAACTAGAAATTGCTTATCTACCTCGATCTCCATCTCGCTCGTCTCCTCAGCCATGTGCTCTTCTGTTGTGGGAATGGGGTTTGGGGAGGACATGATTTTTTCCAGTACTGGCCCTTGTGAAGGGGTTGTGGATTTAAGTGGTTCCTCCCTCAATGGATCCATGGCTTTCTCCATCATTTCTAGGTCTTTCTGGGTATGACTTAAGATTTCAAAATATGTACTAGTGTAACTGTTCTTTACCTGTTGATGATCTTGTTTTCTCAGTCCCTACTTACGTTGACCTTGAACTTGAATAAACCGAACCTTACTCTTCATATGCAGTACCATATATGTCTTTGGAGAAGCGTTGAGTGGGAAATCCATGAAGAGATGTGTTGAAGAGATGTACCGGCACATTCGAAAGAGGAATGGCATGTGTTCATAGTCGATTTTCTAGCTCCAATCATTGTCTTCATGCTCACGGAAGATGGAACCTGGCTATTTTGATATAGACATATATCTATGCATAAGATGCGTAGCGTTAAGTATGTAATCATTTCACCGCCTGTGCAAACGGTGAATTGGTGGCCGCCTTGACTTTTCAAGACTCGAGGATTAAACCATCGATTATATTTTTGTTTTACATAATTTAAAACGGTGGCCGCCTTAACTTTTGCAGGGCACAAAACACATTGAAATCTCTTAAGAGATTGAAGGGGGCAATTTTTTGCTTTTAAAATACCATAGTCGTAATTATAATGGGTAAAAAAAAATCTTGAAAGCAATTTTTTTTTAATTGAATTTGTCACTCTATGTTTTATTTTAACTGAGTTTGTAAACTTTGTTCATGTTTTCATTTTTTTTTGTTATTCGGAGTTTATTGGTTCAAGTTGCATGGAGTTTTCTTGTTCTTCTAAACACCGAAACTCGAAGTGGCCCCACAGCTTAATTGAATTTCGTGGTTCGGCGATTACCGTTGTATGTTGTTCATGCATCAAGCATTACCAAACACCGAAACTTGATATTGGCTAGGCCCCACACTTTTTCATGATTTCCTGATTCAGCGTTTGACGTTGTGCGGTGTTTTTCATTGGGAGTTTGTAAACCCCGAAACCCGAAAAGCACCGAGCCCACACTCCATTTGATTTTTCATGATTTGAGAATTATTGTTTGTGGCATTAGGTGTTCGTGTTCTCTAAAATCTCGAATTCCGACTCCCTCCGTTTTTCACATTTGGTATTAGAGCCTACAGTTTATCCAACAATTTCTTAGTTCATTGCAGATTATTCATGTTAGTGCCAAAAAAAAAAAATTATTCTCATATTTTTCTATGTGAAGGTTTATTTAATTTCTGTCAATTTTTATAAATGGCTACGTCTGGAAGTAGTTCTTCTCAAATTCAGATTCATGTTCTGAGCGAGAAGTCATATGACTCTTGGTACATTCGGATGAGACGATTTTGTGTTCTCGGGATTTGTGGACTTATGTTATTGATGGTTATGCCGAGCCAACTAATGTTGCAGCAGAATTGGCTCTATCTAATGCTGACCGTGTTTTGCTTAAGGAAAATAGGAAGAAGGACAACAAAGCCCTTGGATTAATCCAACAAGGATTAAATGAATCCATTTTTATGAAGATTGCTAGTGATGCATCTTCAAAGATGGCTTGGGACATTCTTGAAACCTGTTATCAAGGTGTGTCTAATGTGAAGACAGTCAAGTTGCAGAACTTGAGAGGGATTTTAAAAATTTGAAGATGAAGGATAATGAAAGTGTTGATACTTTCATGACTCATGTAATGAGTGTTGTGAACCATCTCAGGTAGTATGGAGATGATGTTGAGAATAAAAGAGTTATTGAGAAAGTGCTAAGAAGTTTGAGCCTGTTGTTGTTCCCATAAAGGAATTTAAAGATTTAAGTTTAATGCAAATTGATGAGTTAATTGGTTCTCTTGTTTCTCATGAATCTAGGATATCTAGATATGAAGAATGATCATTGGAGCATGCTTTCAAATCCCAACTGCATGTTACCAGAGGCAGAGGCAGAAGCAGAGGAAGTTTTCATACTCATGGAAGAGGAGGTCGATTTTCTAGCCCAAGGAACAACAAAGTTGAATCAGAGTTTGAGCAGAAGTCCCAGCAAAATCCTCCTAATTTAAGTGGGAGCAGCAGCAAACCTTGGCAGCAAGAAAATCAGAGGTATGATAAAACTAAAGTGCAATGTTATTATTGTAAGAAGTTTGGGCATTTTTCTAACAAATGTTGGAAGAAACAGGTAGATGATGGAAAGCACTCTGCACATATCACAAATGAGTATGAGGATCATCAAAATCTTGTGTTTTTGACCTGTAACGTCACTCAGGATGTGCAAATGATATTTGTTTTTTGGATAGTGGTTGCAGTAACCACATGACTGGTAATAAAGAATTATTTTCTTCCATTGATACTAGTATTCAGTCTGAAGTCAAACTGGGAAATGATTGTAAGGTTATAGTCAATGGTAAAGATATAGTTCTAGTTTACACTAAGAATAATCAGAGGAGAAGTACTGACGATGTTTACTTTGTGCATGGTTTAAAATGCAATCTTATCAGTGTTGGACAATTGTTGGAGAAAAAATACAGAGTGTTCTTCAAGAACAAGGTATGTACTATCTATGATAAATTACCTAGGAAACAATTGATTGCAAGAGTAGAGATGACCAAGAATGGAATGTTCCCACTTGTTATGAGAAATAATTTGAGTGGTTCTTTGAATGCTTATAAAGATGGAAGTTTAGATGAATCTTGGTTATGGCATTTGAGATATGGTCATTTACATTTTGGTGGCTTAGATCTGTTACAGGAGAGGCAGATGGCAAAAGGGTTACCTTGTATTCAACAACCTGCAAGCTCTTGTGAGAGTTTCATATTTGGAAAACAACACAGAGAGAAATTTGTTTCAGGTGTTTCCTACAAAGCAAAAGCTCATTTGGAAATTGTCCACACAAATTTATGTGGACCTATGCAAACACCTTCTTTAACTGGTTGTGTTTATTTTATGACTTTCATTGATGATTTCAGTAGGAAGACTTGGTTGTATTTGTTGAAATAGAAGTTTGAATCCTTTGATGTTTTTAAGAAATTTAAGTCTATGGTTGAGAATGAGAGTGGTCAAACCATTAAGATCCTCAGGTCTGATAGAGGAGGTGAGTATAAATTGAATGAATTCATTGAATTTTGCGGTCTTCATGGAATTAAAAGGCAGTTTGTTGCTCGATATTCTCCACAACATAATGGAGTGGTTGAAAGGAAGAATCGAACCATCATGGATATGGCTCGAAGCATGTTGAAAGAGAAGCATCTTTCAAATGAATATTGGAGAGATGCGATTATTTGCTATGTTTTTATATTGAATAGAAGTCTAACCAAGACCGTGAGGGATCGTGTACCTTAGAAATCTTGGGATGGTAAGCCTTGTAATGTTTCTCATTTCAGAATTTTTGGATGTGTTGCATTTGCACATGTACCTGCAGAAATGTGGAGGAAGTTGGATGACAGAAGTGAGAGATATATTTTTGTTGAATACAGTGAAGAGTATAGGGCATATAAACTCTACAATCCCATCCCCCATAAATATGTAATCAACAGAGATGTTCGGTTTAAAGAAGATGAAGCCTAGGATGAAAGTATTGACAAATCAATTTCAAAGGGAGTTGTGTTACCCCGTGAAGATGATGATGGAGCTGAGTAGGATGAAGATGATGGATCGATGGTTCCACATGCACATACGCCTGCAGAAAGAAGTCCAACAAGGCTAGCATCGGATTTCATACCATCTCAATTTAGAATGCCAAGAACTCATGAGCGTGGTGAGCCATCTGGACATGGTGGACATCAAACAGTTTCACAGGTAAGTAGTGAATCAAATCCCACTTTAGCTTCATTAAGAAACATATTTAAAGGACAGAAGACTAGACGTTTAAAAGAATTGTATGATCAGAATGAAGAAGTAGATCAGATTTCAAATTTTGCATTAATGGCATGTGATCCTGTAAGTTATGATGAAGATGTTAAAGAGGATGTCTGGATAAAAGCAATGGATGAGGATATTGATTCCATTGAAATGAATAACACTTGGGATCTTGTCAATTTACCTTAAGGCAAGAAAAGTATTGGTGTTAAATGGGTTTATAAGACTAAACTGAATGCAGATGGTGAAGTTGAAAAGTACAAGGCAAGACTTGTAGCTCAGGGGTTTAGTCAGCAACCCAATATTGATTACAATGAAACCTTTTCTCATGTCGAAACGATTGACATAGTAAGGATGGTCTTATCTATTGCAGCTCAGAATAGATGGATCATGCATCAGATGGATGCCAAGTCTACATTTTTAAATGGATATTTGGAAGAAGAATTTTATGTAAGACAACCTCTGAGTTATGAGATTGATAAACACAGAGATAAGGTTTACAAGTTAAGCAAAGTTTTATATGGATTGAAGCAGGCATCCAGAGTTTGGTATAGCAGGATTGATGAATACCTAATTAGTGTTGGATTCAACAGAAGTCCAAGTGAACCAACTCTGTATACAAAGGTAGACCAAAAAGGTAAAATTTTGGTTTAATGTTTGTATTTTGATGACGTGATTTTTACTGGAGATCTATTTGTAGATAATTTTAAAAATGCCATGAAAATAGAGTTTGAGATGACTGATTTAGGTTTGATGAATTTTTTTCTTGGGATTGAAGTGGATCAATCTGATGATGGTAATTTCATTTGTAAAACTAACTATGCAAATGAAGTGCTAAAAAGGTTTAGAATGTTGAATTGCAAGCCAGTTGCAACACCAATGGAAACTGGTATTAAACTGAGCAAGTATGATGAAGGATCATATGTTGATCCAACCCTATATAAGAGATTGGTTGGAAGACTTATGTACTTAACAACAACCAACCCTGACATTATGTTTGTTGTGAGTTTGATTTCCAGATTCATGGAGACTCCGAAGAGTACTCATTGGCAAGCAGGAAAGAGGATCCTGAGATATGTTGTTGAAACAACTAATTTTGGTATCTGATACACATCAATATTAAACTTTGATCTGATCGGATATACTGATAGTGATTTTGTAGGTTCCATTGATGATAGGAAGAGCACATCTGGGTATGTGTTCAGTCTTGGATCTGGAGCAGTGGCATGGGCATCAAAGAAACAACCCATTGTGACTCTATCTTCCACTAAGGCAGAGTATGTTGCAACAGCCGCAGCTACATGTCAAGTTGTATGGATGAGAAGTGTCTTGAATGAACTGTTGCATGACCAGAACAATGCAACTCAAATTGTTTGTGAAAATAAATCTGTCATTGCACTGTCAAAGAATCATGTCTTTCACAAACAGAGTAAGCACATTGATACGAGGTATCATTTCATTCATGAACTAGTAAATGGCAAAGAAATTTATGTTCAGTTATGCAGGTCTGAAGAATAGTTTGCAGACATATTTACAAATCCTTTGGGAAATGAACTGTTTAAAATCGATAGAAGAAACATTGCGGTCTGTAAGCTGTAATACATTGTTTACAACAATTTTGTTTTACATAGTTTTAGTTTGTTTTTTGTTTTGAAATGATTAAGAGAGAGTATGTAATCATTTCACTACCTGTGCAAACGATGAATTGATGGCCGCCTTGACCTTTCAAGACTCGAGGATTAAACCATCGATTACATTTTTGTTTTACATAATTTAAAACGGTGGTCGCCTTAACCTTTGCAGGCCACAAAACACCATCACGGCCTTGATTAAAATCTCTTAGGAGATTGAAGGGGCAATTTTCTGCATTTAAAATACCAGAGTCGAAATTGTAATGGGTAAAAAAAAATCTTGAAAGCAATTTTTTTTTAATTGAATTTGTCACTCTATGTTTTATTTTAACTGAGTTTGTAAACTCTGTTCATGTTTTCATTTAATTTTTTGGCATTCAGAGTTTATTGGTTCAAGTTTCATGGAGTTCTCTTGTTCTTGTAAACGCCGAAACCTGAAGTGACCCCACAACCTGATTGAATTTTGTGGTTCGGCAATTACCATTGTATGTTGTTCATTCATCAAGCATTACCAAACACTGAAACCCAATATTGGTTGGGCCCCACACTTTTTCGTGATTTTGCGATTCATCATTTGACGTTGTGCGGTGTTTTGCATCGGGAGTTTGTAAACCCCGAAACCCGAAAAGCACCAGGCCCACACTCCATTTGATTTTTCGCGATTTAGGAATTATTGTTTGTGGCGTTGGCTGTTCGTGTTCGCTGAAATCCCGAACCCCGACTCCCTTTGTTTTTCACATAGCAACCTTGCTTAGTGACCTCATCAATTTTTACATAAATTCCCAGCGTGTTCCCTATGCCCTCCAAGAGTTTTGGAAACCAAAATTCCTAGGTCAGAGAGTATATATGAATCCATACATGTGTTTGACCAAAGTCTTTATTTTCGAAGCAGAAGCACTCTATCAATAATCGTAAGTATAAGCCAACAAAGTTGAAGAAATATGGTACATTCTTGAAGACATGATCTCAATTTTATAGGTTGTGGAAGATTGTCGTAAAGAAACCTTTTGAACCTAATCGAAGTTCGAAATGACCCTTTTGCTTCCACCAGGTGTGGATCCAATAGACCAGGTATATTTTCGAGGGCCATAAGCCTAAGAAATTTCCAATGAGTGCATGGTCCCTCATATTGTGTGAGAATTTATTTGAGGTGTCTAAAACACATATTTGGGCGCCTCAAAGGCTTACAGGAGACATTTTCTTAACTCCCAGATCCGAGCCACCTTTGGATGGGAGGATTTTGGGTCTGGAGCGATCGCCTTTCCCTTGTTGGATCTCGTGTGATCCGAGTTCTCAGATGACCCTAGTTATGTATCTAATGATGGCTTAAGTCCACTAGTTTGTCCATTCTCATTCATTACAATATTTCTGTATGAGGGGGTTCGCACCCCCTGCGAGGCTCTCCATAAATTTGACCAGACCTCACCAAGATGTGGTGTAGTTGATCTACTCCAGAGGAGGATTGCAATTGCAACAAACCCTAGATTGATTCTCTCAAAGAAGCCCTAGTAGATTTGTTTTTTTGTTTTTCCAACCAACCGATGATAAAATGCCAAAAATATACGTTAATTGTTATAATTTAGAAAAAATATTAAAATATAAAATATCGGAAAATTTGTCAAATTAAAAATAAAATAAAATTAAAAATAAAAATAAAATTTAGAAAAAAATTCATTAAAAATAATATTAATATGGTACGATTAATAAAATTATAGAATAAAAATTTATAAAATTAATAAAGTAAAATAAAATTTTAGAAAAAATTCATTTAAAATAATATTAATATGGTACAATTAATAAAATTACATAATAAAAATTTGATAAAGTAAAATGAAAGTTAAAAAAAAAATCATTAATTAAAAAATTAATAAAGTAAAATAGAAGTTTAGAAAAAATTTATTAAAAATAATATTAATTAAAAAATTAATAAAGTAAAATTAAAGTTTAAAAAAAATTCATTAAAAATAATATTAATATGGTACAATTAATAAAATTAGAATAAAAAATTAATAAAGTAAAATGAAAGTTTAGAAAAAATTCATTAAAAACAATATTAATATGATACAATTAATAAAGTTATAAAGTTATAGAATAAAAAAATAATAAAGTAAAATAAAAGTTTAGAAAAAATTCATTAATATAAAGTTATACAATAAAAAATTAATAAAGTTATAGAATAAAAATTTAAAATTTGATGAGGAAAATGTTAAATTAAATAATAAATTTTTAAAATTCAAAAATTACAAAAAAAAGTGATAAATAAAATATGATATTTTAAGATTATTTTTAAATATTTAAATAAATTTGAAAAAAAAATTGTATTTAAATACATACCTGAAATCAATTAGAAACTACGTGATTACTGTGTAGATACCAAGTCATCGAAATGAGGGTAGACTTTGTAATTCATGCCCTCTAAGATTTGAGTTAAATTTAAGAGCACTAATATTTATCATAGAATCACATAAAATTATTAATTCCTTGATATCTAACCATATTTAATCCACACCTAAAGGAGTAGGTCTCGGCTAGGTTGTTAGATCCTAGCCCAAACCCTCATGCTTCGTCCCAAATTCATGCCCTCTAAGATTTGAGTTAAATTTAAGAGAACTAATATTTATCATAGAATCACATAGTACCATTAATTCCTTGAGATCTAACCATATTTAATCCACACCTTAAGGAGTAGGTCTCAACTAGGTTGTTAGATCCTAGCCCAAACCCCCATGGTCCCTCCCCAACTTGTTCCCCTCACATGAGTGTAGATACCAAGTCATCGGAAGAAGCTTAGACTTTGCAATTCATGCCCTCTAAGATTTGAGTTAAACTTAAGAGCACTAATATTTATCATAGAATCACAAAATACCATTAATTCCTTGAGATCTAACCATATTTAATCCAAACCTTAAGGAGGAGTAGGTCTCAACTAGGTTGTTAGATCCTAGCCCAAACTCCATGGTCCCTCCCCAACTTGTTCCCCTTAAGATCACGAAAACTCTCATTAGCTCCTACTTCTTGTTTTAAAAAAATAAGCTTCTTAAAAAATTAAATGTATCTATATTTTAATTGACTTTATATTTTAATTAACTTTTATTGATATATCTCTAACCATATAAAATAAAATTATTTTTATATGTATGTAAATTTCCATAAACCCTAGCACACTTTAGTAATGAAATCCCTTGATTAAGAGAGTCCCTTGTTTGTCTCATAAACAAGAAGGTGTGACTTGACCATAACTTTAAAATTAAATTATTATTATAATTAAAATATAAGTATTAAATATATAAATTATAATTAATAATTTAATATAGTTTTTTAAAAAAATTATTATTTATAATTTGATATTTCTTTAAATTGTTAAGTGATTGAAAAAGAATGATTAACACTATTTGAATTTCTATTTCAACAGCAAATTTGAGAATGATGGAAAGAGTAATAAATAAAATATGATATTTTAAGATTATTTTTAAATATTTAAACAAATTTGGAAAAAATAAATTCTATCTAAATACATACCTAACGGTAGATACCAAGTCACTTTGCAATTCATTCCCTCTAAGATTTGAGTTAAATTTAAGAGCACTAATATTTATCATAGAATCGTAGAAGACCATTAATTCCTTGAGATCTAACCATATTTAATCTACACCTTAAGTAGTAGGTCTAACTAGGTTGTTAGATCCTTGCCCAAACCGAGTGGTCCCTCCCCAACTTGTTCCCCTTAAGATCATGAAGAATTTAAGTGTCTCATATTCTTCATTTAAAAAAATAAACTTAAAAAATTAAATGTATCTATATTATAATTGACTTTTATTGATATATTTCTAACCATATAAAATACAATTATTTTTATACGTATATAAACTTCCATAAAATATGGCACACTTTGGTAATGAAATCCTTTAACTAAGAGAGTCCCTTGTTTGTCTCACAAACAAGGAGGTGTCAAACACCAATTTGATGTTTGACTTGACCATAACTTTAAAATTAAATTATTATTATCATTAAAATATAATTATTAAATATATAAATTATAATTAATAATATATATTTTTTAAAATTTTATTATTTATAATTTCACATTTCTTTTTATTTTTTTAATTAAATTGTTAAGTGTTTGAAAAATAATGGTTAAAAAAGTATTTGAATTTCTATTTCAAAAGTCAATTTTAAAAAGATGGAAAAAGTAATAAATAAAATATGATATTTTAAGATTATTTTTAAATATTTAAATAAATTTAAAAAAAATTGTATCTAAATACATACTTGAAATCAAGTGTTGTAGATACCAAGTCACTTTGTAATTCATGCCCTCTAAGATTTGAGTTAAATTTAAGAGCACTAATATTTATCATAGAATCACATAAGATCATTAATTCTTTGAGATCTAACCATATTTAATCCACACCTTAAGGAGTAGGTCTAGCTAGATTGTTAGATCATGAAGAATCTCAATGGCTTCTATTCCTCATTTAAAAAAATAAACTTCTTAAAAAATTAAATGTATCTATATTTTAATCGATATATTTATAGCCATATAAAATACATGTATGTAAACTTCCATAGATTCTGGCATACTTTAGTAATGAAATTTCTTTAAAAAAAGAGTCATTTGTTTGTATCACGAACAATTTGAAGTTTGACTTGACATAAATTTAAAATTAAATTATTATTATAATTAAAATATAATTATTAAATATATAAATTATAATTAATAATTTAATATTTTTTTTTTAAATTGATTGAAAAAAAATGTTTAACTACTATTTGAATTTTTATTTGAGTGGGCTTAAGGGTTAAGAACATGTGTTTCCTTTAAGAGATCACAAGTTCAAATCTAGAGGGGGGTAGGGTATGTATACCTCTGTAGACTTTACCTGGATCGATAAGAAGGTTCTCATACACCAAGTTGATGTGGCTTAGCGGTGACCTTAAAAATAGATTATTATTATTATAATAAATACCCAATCGTATAAATGATTCATTTGGAGAAGTGCATTCAACAATCAGTTTTAGCGTGACTGTTAGATTATTATTATTATAATAATACCCAATCATATAAATGATTCATCTGGAGAAGCGCATTCAACGGTCGGTTTTAGCATGACTATTTTAGCGCATTCAACAGTCAATTAATATCATTTATTTTTTATTTTTTATTAAATTGTTAAGTTATTGAAAAACAATGTTCGAACTTAAGGACTAAATTTGAATCTTGTATTTCATAAGTTTAAATCTAGAGAGAGTAAGGGTATGTATACGTCCGTAGATTTTGCAAGTAAAATCACTGGAAGGAGGGGGTCCCTTGTCCCATAAACAAGAGAGTCTCATACACCAATTTGGTGTGACTTAGTCGTGACCTTAAAAATATATTATTATTATTATTATAAATACTCACAAAACCTTGATGGGACGAAAGTATTTCATTATAAATACTGTACAAACCCAATTGTTTCAAACACAACTCTTTGGCGCATTCAAGAGTCAGTTTTAGAAAGAAGGAAAGGTATGATGACAGATTAGATGCAATGGAAGAATAATTGTGGGTTTAATGCATCTACGGCAGTTTCGTACTTGTCATTACACTTAATTTTCCATTTCCAGTTGGCGTGTTTAATGTCATGTTCCATCAGTCCTTGCCATGCTTTAATTTCTCTTAGTGTTGTCTTTTCATCCTTCTTTTGTCGACTTTATGTTTCCTGCTCATTTTTTACGAAGATCTATCGGGCCTCGGGACCAAGATCCATTCACAGGATCGTTCTCTATCTCTTTTAGTCAAAGCGGTTCCTTTCGACTCTCTGCTGAAATCTCCACAGGTCCTTCGGGAAGCTCCCCTGTGCGAACAACACTAGACATGAGCTCCACCTTCTCCAAGCGACCACAACACTAACACCAAGGCCAAATTCCAAAGTCTCTTGTCGAAATCTCACGATCTCGCGAGTTCGCAAGTCGAAGCTCTCGACTCCTCCTTCTTAATCCTGCAATACCCAAGATCATGAAATGGGTATAGCTCCCTTCTGTCAGCACCTTCTGAGCACGACCACCGGCTAGGCTAAGCACTAGCACCTCTCGCTACTCACACCTTCGTGAGTTCGTGGGTTGAACTTTTGTGCCCTCCTATCGCAATCTCCCGAGACGCGATAGGTCAACATCGGGTTGACTCCTCCCTTGACACTTTTTTCTATTCTCAACCTCGCAGGTTGAAGCGTCGAGCCTTCACGCACTTATCCCGTGAATCCTTGAGATGCGAGAAATCAACAAAGTGTTGACTACCTTCTCTAGGCAACGTGTGTCTGCATATCTATCCTGCGGGCCCCACCTTGTGATTCTGCTGCGTGTCCACATGAGCTGCATCTCTTGGCACTTCGTGACTTCGACAGTCGAGACGAGGTCCTCTCAACCCTCGAACCTCCGAATGCACGAAACATGATGGGGTTTCTGAACCAACGGTCCTCCCATTCTCTGGATCCAATGGATGTCCCTGCTCCTCGCAATTTCGCAACTCGCAACTTTGAGCACCCAATCTTTGGGCTCTCCCCTTGTGAACCTCTGAGTTCGCGAGATCCCTTGATCTCTGCCACCTATCCTCCTCATATGGACGGTCCTGATCTTCTCACAACTTCGCCACTCGCGACTTGGAGCACCCAAATCCTGGGCTCTCACCTTGTGAACCTCCGAGTTCACGAGATCCTTTGATCTCTGCCACCTATCCCCCTCTGATGGATGGTCCCGATCTTCTTGTGACTTCGAAACTCGTGAAGTTGAAGGACTTCCTTCACTCACTCCCGATGTCTAAATCCCTGATATGGGTGATCTCGTGACACATGTCCGCTCTCAGACGAATGGCTCAGATCAAATTCGTTGTTTCGGGACTTTCGATGTGGAGTGTCCCAACTGCTCATTCTTAGGACTTTCGATATCATGAATACTGAAATCCCACTATGCCAACACCTTTTGGGACTTTCGTCTCCGCTCTACTGTATGAGGGCTTAACTCCCTTGCAACTCCTGACAGATCTAAAGGTTGTCAGGTTCTATGGATAAGATCTGACGGTTCAGATCCATCCCTTCTCTGTGGGCTCCTCCGCTACTCCTTGGATGTGGGAAATTCGATGGCTCGGATCTCTTCTCTGGTCTGATCCAATGGCAGTTGTACTCTCCCTCCTGAGCATGCGCTTCCTTCCACTACTTGGAAGCTTTCTCCATGGCTAAAGGCCTTGAACTTGGCCTTGCTTCAGTGAGCTCTTAGTCTTAAGTCTCGCCTATGTTCACAATGGCATTGTTCCTCCTGAGCTTCTCTCCTCGAATCCTCAAAGGATTCTTTGGCTTCTATGCTTCTTGCAGAACCTCTATGCACACAAGGTGTTATCCGTCCTGAGCTTTCCTGTACCTTCGACCTCCAAGGAAACTCGTCCTTTTTCCTTTCTCCCTTAGCTGGAGAATTCAGATGCCCTCCTGGCTATCCTTCTACTCAAACAACTTATTGCTGAGTACTCAAGGTGTTCGACAACCCTGCGAAGATCCTTCCCTGGATTCTTCTTCTATCTCTGAACTCAAAGAGTTCCTTCTGTGTGCTCTAGCACTTACTCGATGCCCTCTTGGCAGAGTAGCAATAATTCTCATATGATTCTTACTTCTAATGAACTCACAACAGAGTTCTTCCTCTGTGAACTCCTTGCACTAGCTCAATGCCCACCTGGCAGAGCTTTACAAAAATCCTCAGAGATTTTGTTTGCAACTATGTTTCTCCACAGCCTTGCCTTCTGAGGTGTCCAGCAACCTCAAAGGTCTTCCTCTGAGTTAATGACTTCAGCTTCTATGCCCACCTGGCTCGTCTTTGTCTGAATCCGCAGAGTTCACAAGTGCATCTATGCACTGGTATTAAGAGACTGGAGTACTCTGTCATGCCCTCTTGGCATGAAACCACAAATAATATCTCAAGCCTAAAATCAAAACAACTCCCTGCAAATGCCTAGCATACATCTACAGCATAAATTGAACACACACAGACATTCATTCAACACAGGAAATATGCAGGAGAAATTAATGTTTGTATTAAATGGAAAATGCTTGTTTTTACAAGGTGTTCCTGAGCATGAACTATATCCAAGTCTCAGCTCCTTCTCTTCTCTTACAACTCTCCTTCTTAAAAACTATTACAACTACTATAACTACTACAAAAATGAGATCCAAATTGATCTTTTACATGAGGGGGATCTTTGATCTCTTCCCTCCAATCTACCTACCCTATTCAGTGGCATTGAATGGGTTGTCTAGTCCACAAATCGGATCTAGATCTTAGCCTTCAAAACATTAAAGGCCTATCTACCTACAGCCTATGCAAAGGCACGGATTCATAGCTCACTAGCCTAAACATTAAATTACATTCAAATCCAAAATGGAAAACGAGGGTTGTGCCTCTCTTCAGCTTTGAAAGCACGCACTGACATGGTTGGCTGGTTGGATGGATGACGTGGAGAGATGCTCATGCATCATACTCCTCAGCTGCAAAATTCATGAGCTCCTTCTCATGAGATTCCCATCTCAGTTGTTGAAATCCTCCTGGATCCCAAACAAATTTCTAGAGTTGTTCATCTGCTCCATCTCCCTGCTGTTGTTGTTGTTGCGTTGTTGTTGCTGCTTCTTTCCTTCTGCTCAACTTCTCCTTGCTAACAGTTTCTGCTAACCCTAACATCAGCTCCTTGATCTCCTCGATCACTTCGTCCAGCTGTTCCAGTGGCTAGCTCTATTCATGCAGCCTCCCCAGCTGCAAAATTTTTCTGCAATTGGGTAGATCATCATGATCTCCCTTGCCATCCTCATCTTCTTCCTCTGTGGCACTAAGTGTCCACTCTGCTGCAGATTTCAGCTCTGCAGTCTTCTCTTGACTTACATGTTGTTCAGTCATCTTCTTTGATAGCTCAACTTCTTCCAGTTCTCCTGCAGGCTCTGGATTGTTCAACCAATCCTCCAGCATCTCCAGCTCCATCTCCCATGGAGTGATCAATCTTCCTACCTGCTCTTCGGCTTCTTCTGCTGCCAGCTTCAGTGATGCAACTTCCTCAGCTTCTTGGATGAAAGTATTGAGCCATTCCTCAGAATGCTCATTCTTTTCTTCTTGGGCAGCCTCATATATCTGCTCCAATTCTTCTTTGACAGTCTCAGTTGGTCGTCTTGCTTCCGTTGTTGTTGCATCTGCAACACATATTTCTGCCTCCCCTAGGCTAAGTGGTAGGAATATCTGAATTCCTCCAATCATCATAATATTCCTCAGATCTTCCTCCTTTGTCAGTTGCATCTATTGATCCAAACTCACCTCTGAGTTTATGAGACCCTCAGATAGCCTCATCTCTGTTCCCATGCCCACCTGTCAAATCAGGATTTTTTCGCTACCATTCTGGCAGACTATGAGATCAAATGATCCCATCTTCATCAGCACCCCAAGATGAATTGAACTTACCTCCGAGTCCATGAGACTTTCAGACAGTCCCATCTTTGTTCTCATGCCCACTTGGCAAATTGAAAACTCTCTGCTGCCCTCCTGGCAGTCCATGAGATCTCGCAGCAATCTTGATCCATTTCTCACCTGGCAATGTGAAATTCCCTGGCTATCCTCATGACAGTCTGTGATATCCTCAGTTGATCTCAACTCTTTTCCCACCTGGCAATTGGGAATTTCCTCTCTTCCCTCCTGGCAGTGCTTGAGATCTTCATCCAATCCCATTTCATCTTCAGCATCACTGAGATTTCTCCCAGTCTTTGGTTCACATATCTGAACCCTTTTCTCTAGTCTGTTGAGGTTTTCAGCAGGCCTCAACCACCATTTTAACAACTTACACTATCTTTTAGCCATCTCACTGTCTATTTTCCCTCCTGGAAAATCTGTTGCTATCACTCGAAAACCTTGAGTGTTTCCAGCCTCTTCCATAGTCCTCCTGACTGTCTATGGATTGTTGGCTACCTGTAAACAATCCTCTACAAAGTTTCAGCACTATGTCTCCTTCTTTATCCTCCTGTCTGAAATATACCAACAGAATCTGGGCTCTGATACCACACTGACGCAGACCTATCATCCCTTGGGACCGAGATCTGCTCACAGGATCGTTCTCTATCTCTTTTAGTCTAAGCGAGTCCTTTCGACTCCCTTCTGGAATCTCCATAGGTCCTTCAGCAAGCTCCCATGTGCAAACAACACTAGGCATGAGCTCCACCTTCTCCAAGTAACCACAACGCTAACACCAAGGACAAATTCCAATGTCTCTTGTCGAAATCTCACGATCTCGCGAGTTCACAAGTCGAAGCTCTTGACTCCTCCTTCTCAATCCTGCGATACCCGAGATCATGAAATGGGTATAGCTCCCTTCTGTCAGCACCTTCTAAGTGTGACCGTCGGCTAGGCTAAGCACTAGCACCTCTCGCTACTCGCACCTTCATGAGTTCGTGGGCTAAACTCTCATGCCCTCCTGTTGCGATCTCCTGAGACGCGATAGGTCAACACCGGGTTGACTCCTCCCTTGACGCTTTTCACTATTCGCAACCTCGCAGGTTGAAGTGTCGAGCCTTCACGCTCTTATCCTGTGAATCCTCGAGATACAAGAAATCAACGAAGCATTGACTCCCTTCTCTAGGTTATCTAAAATTGATGAAGACTTGAAATACTTGAAATTATTTGCAATGTAAATGTTATGTGTTTAAGGCAAAAGGATCAGTTTGCAACACATAGATTAAAGGATTACTTATGTAAAATACTCATAGACAACAGCATAATCAATGAACATAAGCACATA
>ML795402.1:42437-53198 GCA_009831015.1 Picea engelmannii
GCCTTAGCTAGTTTATTTACATTCTGTCTGTAAGCATTTTTCAGTCATTTGTTATTAATGAAATGAAGTCTTATTTCCGCTGCATCTCTGCGTTTATGTGTATTTCTGTATTTCATTGTGTTCCTACATAAATCCGGATCAAACTAGGTCATTTCTTGCCTAGTCATCATTTCGGGCTATACTCTATATGCAGTTGATGTTCTTTCCCACATCAGCTCCATAGTTCTACAGTATTTATCGTCGTGGCCCACTGACTTGCAAAAGGTGTAATATGAATTTTTTGGAACTATCTAGTATTTCTACATCATCATGTAGTGATAAGGGTCATGACCTGGTTTCTTTCATATTTTTAGCACCATAATCCTCCTTGTGGTAGTGGTTTTGGCATACATGTTGCCATATACTGTGCGATTGTTGGGCACTCGTTCTTGTGGTTTCCTTTTGTTCTGCATGTGGTGCACCAAACTACTTCTCATTTGTCCTTGTTCTTATTTTGGTTCAACTAAAATGTCATATTCTTCAAATCCTCCTTCAATTCCTCAATAGCTGGGTCCGTCTCCTGGTACTGGTTCTCTTCCAGTTGCAAGGTTCCCTGCAGATCCTCTGCCTGCGTCTGAAACTTCTACTGTCATAAGGGATATTTTAGATGTGGGAGTAGTGAGTTGACAAAGAGGTGTCAGTGTTGCATCTCGGTCATAATGTATTTTAACTTCCCCTTTACTCGCTTTAATCTCTGGTCAATCTCCCATACAGACTCTCCTGGTTTTTGTCTTATCTTGATCATCTCATTCATGTACTAATCCTTTGAGATTTTCTTCTAGAACTCATTAATCAGTAGCTTCTTAATGTCTACCAGTGTCCTCGTCGTCCCAGGTGCATTGTTTCTCTCTAGACTCATGTACCCGTCTAGTGTGTAATCTCTTAGCGGATCGCTAACTACGCAAGTTTGGTGTCTTCATCAGTGATTTGTTTTTCCTCCCATATCTTTGCACAAATTAACAAGTGCTTCTCAGGATCTTCTATTTCTTCTCCTCTAAATTCTGGTAATCTGATAGTGGGATTGTGTCCTGCCTTTCTAAAGACTGAACTGCTACCTCCACTGTGCAGTGTAGATACTTGACTAATACTCCCTGAACTGGCTCCTCCAGTTGTTTCTCCTACGATATATGTACTTCTTACTGTCTGAATTCCTCTGAACTTCAGTTGTCTAAATTATGATTTTTTCTTTGGTGTATTAGTCACACATGGGTTTATGGGTTCCACACTGACATTAATATGGATAGGTTGGCTTCCTTCTCCTCTTGTTCTTGGGCCTCTTTTTTTCCTTTCATAACTTGTGTGTAGTATTTCCTCAATCTACTCTATAGCCTAGAGATCCTCTACCTCTTCTTCATCACTCACCAAGCCTTCCCTCATGGCTACAACTCTCTTCTTGGTATTCATCTTATATTGGTAGGGTACTTCTCTACGCATCGTTCCTGATAATGCCAAGATCCACTTGAGTTGGTCCTCATCCATCAAGATCGGGTCCAAGATTTCCTCCTTCTTTCCTTTATCCTCACCTTCTTCCATTTATCCTCTCTCTGTCAATGCTTCCCCCCTTCCCCCATGCACGCAGGGAATTCTGGCTATCTGATTCCATTGTCATTACACCTTTTTTATATAGCAATATTTTAATAGAAGTATACAATGATCGAATGTACCTTCTTCAAGGTCTGCGTAGAAATTCTTTCTCTGTTGTGTTGTATGAATTTTTTGTGTCGAATGCAAACTATGTGATGAAGCTTGCCACAATACTGTCAAGAAAAAATTCAACTGCGCAGATGAATTTGTTGTTCACCTATTGTAACTTCTCAACCTATACTAGGGTCCAATATAGCTATCGGATCTGGTTTGTCGCATGGTTATATTTAAACCTTAGTATCCACTCCTATAGTAGGTGGAGAAAATCGTAGAAAAAGACTTCGTGTATATCCGTAAACACGTATTTATCCATATATTCATGAGGTGTGATGCTAGGGTTTCTATTGTCTTTCTGGGCAAATTCTAGCTCTTTGGTTCTCAACCAGACTTTGATTTCTGCTTTCGTGGGGTTCCAAGATTTCCAACATCCCCTTCTAGTGGCTCAGTGGTCTTCTTGTTTCACTCATTATTTTCCCCTACACTCTATCTCATCTACTCAGTCTTCTCCTGTTCCTCTTAACACGACAATGAAACCATTTGTTGGTTCTTAACTACTCTCTTCTTCTATTTGATTTATTGACCCAAGGTTCATATCTTTCAGGTTACCAACAAAGCCTCTAAAACTATCGGGCCTTTTGGTAAACCAGAAGGCAAGACAGTACAGAGAATGCACTATGCAGTCTCACTTGAGATAGCTTTAAATGGGTGGCTATAAGACTCAGGTGTTTATAGCCTAGGATTGAGTATGAGATAGTGGTTTGTTAGCCAGATCCATGCACTACAGAATATGAAGGTAATCTACTTAATCCTCATGGGTGCATATTTCCATTACACAGTTTACTTCCTAAGCAACATATTTGTGTTCCATAACAATATATTAACTCATTTATTAAGAATAACAATAACTACAAAAAGAAAGTAAAGAGATGCATACATTCATCACATTACATAGTTATTACCATGGTTCACCCCCTCCTGGGCTACATCCACAAAGATTTGGCTCTTGGCTCTTTTATTATGGCAGTTTTGCATTTTCGATGTCGTGCGCTTACAATTCCCATCTTATGGGTAAGATCTATATGACGCGAACTAGATCGCACCAAGCTCTACATCTTGCAAACAAATTCTCAGATCTACCTTCTCTCTTCTGTTCTATCTCAACAACTTACAAAAATGGTGCATAACAGTATTGCATAACGCCTTCCTTCATGTATTACTCTACTGGAACGGTATAAGGACCCGAACCCTTACAAAACATTAAACTTACTGTAAAAACACTAACCAAATATGTAAAACTCAATCAACCAACAACCTCTATATGATACCTACGCATCTATATTTATACATTTCAGGTTCTTCATCCTTCTTACCAAAAATTACCAAAACCCTAACCCTATCAACGTTAGGTATTCCTCCCATGCACATGTGTTGTTCTTACTCCAACTATCACTTTCCTTGTGCATGCTTTCTTGCATGCGCACATGTTGTTCTTTCTCCAGTTGTTACTTTTGTTTCTGCACGCCTTCTTTCCCACGATCATCCTTCTATTCACTTTGGCTTGGTGCCAATAGAGGGAATGTTTGATTCCTTCTTCATGGAATGCTTTATTAATGTCCTAAAGTATGAAACACATGCCTAGGTCCTCATGGATCACCCCCATACATGGTTGGAAGTTACTAAACGTGCCAATGAAATGAAATAGATTATCTCCACCCAAAACAAAAAAACCCTCCTTTATTCCTCAACCTCGACACACCAATCCGACCCCTCTTGCTACTCCTCTCAAGGTCCAACAATTAGTTAAGGAAGAAATGGTTGAACACTAACTCAAGGGATTTTGTTATAATTTTGATGATAAATATTTTTTGGGGCACAAGAGAAAAGAACACAAGATTTTTATGGCTATTTGGATGTTTCTGATGAGGATGTTAGTGTTTCCCCTATTGAAAAGATACCCCAAGCATATGATCCTACTCCTCCCTATGAACCTCCAAAAGTTGAACCGTTGATTTCATTTTATGCCATCATTGGCTTCTCTTCTCCCCAAACCATCAAGTTAATTGGATACATTAAACATAGGAAAGTCATCATCCTAATTGATAGTAGAAACACCAAAAATTTTATTCATTGTCGCATTGTCTAAGAATTCAATTACTATATTTGTGTAGTCAAAAATTTCCAGGTATTGATTGCGAATGGTGGTTCCATAAAATGTGGGGGGGATTCTGAAAATGTATGCCTACAAATTAACCAGTGGCACTTGAAATATCATATGCTTTTTATATATATGGGGGGTTGTGACATAATGCTTGATGTTGAATGGTTACACACTCTTGACCCCATTACCATCGATTTTAAGGAACTCACCTTGAAATTCCAATAGGAGGGACAACAATATAAGTTCCAAGGCATCAAAATAGGCTCATCTAAGATCATCAACTCCCACCAAATGGAAAATATACTCAAAAATTTAATTCTTGTATTATTACCAACTCCATTATATTCAACCCATTGAGCCACCCTCTGTGCATCATGAACTCTAATCTACACTCTCCCAACACCGAGCTATTGTTAAAAAACCTCATGCACTTCTCCCTTCCCATGACATCCATGATCATTCCATTCCTCTAGTCCTGGGAATTATTCCTCCTAAGTTTCACACTTATCATCATCCCTTTTCCCAAAAAAATGAAATTGAGAAAATTGTTCAAGAGTTGTTGGAAGCGGGTGTTATCCTTCCGAGTACCAACCCCTATTCTTCTTCAGTAGTCATGGTACTCAATAAAGAAGGAACTTGGCACATGTGTCTTGATTTTCATGCCCTCAACAAAATCACAATTAAGGACAAATTTTCCATTCATGTTATTGATGACCTTTTGGATGAATTGAGTGGTGCTCAGTACTTCACCAAACTTGATCTCTATTTTGGATAACACTAGATATGTATGAAGGAAGAATACATTCTAAAGAATGCATTTAGAACTCATGAGGGTCACTATGAGTTCTTGGTCATGGCCTTTGGAATTTTTAATGCTCCCTCCACTTTTCAATGTCTCATGAATCATGTCTTCTATCCCTTCCTTTCGTTGAAATATTGTAATTCCAAAGAGTATTATAATTATTATTGAGTTATTATCATATATATCAATCCCATTTTGTGTATTGATCTTGTCGAGCTTTGTATTAGACCAAATTCCCTTTTTTGAAATGGTCAAACCTTAATCATATGTTGTTAATAAGAATTCATCCCCCATGCCTAATTAAAGTGGTTTTAGCCACTAAGTGAAGAGGTTGACCTTGCATAGTGAAGAGACACCACCCTAGTACCATCCAACTAGTATAAATAAGAGTGGAAGGTGCCTCATTAGCACACACACTCAACTCACTCATCTAGTGTGCAAGTTTGAAGGAAGTTGCAGATGCCAGTTGCCGGAAGAAGGAAGAGAGAGGTGCATTGATCAGTGTTGAATATTCTCTAGTGTTTAGTTTATTATTTTGGCATTGTATTGGCAATCTATATTAAGGAATTTTTTGTTGGGTTTTCTCCCCCCTGAAGGTTTCCTTGGATCAATGTTCTGTATCGTGTGATTGTGTTTCTCTCAATGATCCTGCATATGCTATTATTGTCTAGTAAATTGAAAATAAACTTAATAGCTTCTCTAAAATTAACATGGAATTAGAGCTAAGCTGAAGAGAGCATCTTTCAATGGATAAGAAAAAGCGTCACTGTTGTCATACAAGAAAATTAGGGATTTTTGTTGGAGAGGAATTTTGGCATAAAAACCACCTAGGGAAGTGCGCCCTAGCCTAGAAAACCTATTGGCAGCTTGAACACACCTTTTTTGTGGCTAGAAACTTCAAGAAGTGAAACCCTAGTTTTTTGTTGGTACCATAAAACCAAGAAACCAGAACCAGTACCAGAATTACCCATCTAGATCTACGTAGGCTCAGTTTTAAGGGTTAAAATTTGGATTTTCAGAAAATCAACTGCACCAATATAATCACCTCATCCAAGCGCACCTCTTGGTAAGTTCATATGTTATTTCTGAGCAATTTCAATTTTTGGTCATTTTCCCAACTTCAAGTCAAGATGTCTGTAAGTACCAAGCTTGTTGACAAGTTAGAAGGTGTTGATAACTTCCATTCCTAAAAGTATAGGATTTCACTTATTCTTGAAGAGAATGACCTTGCAATATTCATCAAGGAAAATGTACCTGAACCCGAAGATGATACAGCTAAAGCAAAGCACCAGAAAGATATGGTTAGGGCCAAAAGAATCATCACAGTCTCTATTTTAGATCACTTTATTCCTCAAGTGGCATCTAAAATAACTCTGAAAGAAATGTTTGATTCCCTAACTAGATTGTATGAAGGAAGAAACATTGACCAAAAGATGAACTTGAGAACTCAACTCAAGAATACGAAGATGCAGAAAGGAGAAACAATTCATGACTATTTCTCTAGGATCTCTCAATTCAAGGAACAATTGGAAGAAATTGGAGATAACATAAATCAATATGAACTCATAATAACATCTCTTAATGGTCTCATAAGACCTTGGGATGCATCGATCCAAACTATTTGTGCCAGAAAGGAGAAACTACAATTTGATAGTCTTTGGGAAGAATGTGTTCAAGAAGAAGCAAGAGTAGCTAACCAAGAAGCAGTTCTATTAAGCGATGAATATTAAGTCCCAAATGCTAATGATAAAGGAGGAAATATAAGGTCTCACTTGAATAAAGAGACCCACCTACACAAGGAATCTCACTTCCCAAATAGATTCATCCATAAAGAATCTCACCCTCCAAGGAGATTCCAGAAGTTTCAGAAAGGTCAAAGAAGAGAAAATGATTTCTTATCTTATCAATGTTACCACTATGACAAGATGGGACACATTGCTAAGAAGTTTCCCGTTAGAATATAATAATACAAGAAGAGAAATAACAAAAGACACCATTCCCATGCAGTTGAATATGATGAGCCACCCACGAAGATGATTAAAGAACAGATTGAAGACTATGTCTTAATCTCTACCCTCTCAGGATCAGTGTCACCATGTTCATTTCTTAAAGAATAAATATCAAAGGAAATGGTTTGATGGCCTTGAGGATATATTTATAGTCATTTGGTTGGTTTGTTCTTATGACTTCAAACCCTCCTACATGTTACTTCAAATGCAATTTAACTATTAAAACTACCAGTGTATAGATGAAGGCCATGTTCATTTCTTTAAGATGAAATCTCAAGATTGTAGTGTGTCTTTGCATTATACTTCTAAAAATGTTTCCCATTCGCTATGTCTCTTTTTCCACTCAGAGTTTGGTGGTGGTGAGTGAAGAGGCCTTTGTCTAAGAGGAATTTGTTGAAATAATGTAACTGCGAAGAGCATTCTTATTATTATTTTGTTATTGGATTAAATCCCCATTGTGGATTAATCATGTCATTATTATTATTGGATTAAATCCCCATTGTGGATTAATCATGTTATTATTATTATTATTATTGTTATTGGATTAATCCCCATTAAGGATTAATCATGTTGGTAATTGTATAAGGACCAAATCCCCTTTTGCGGATTGGTCATCGGACAATTACAAAGGGCAGAATAAGAAGTCGGCCCCAACAGTTATAATGGAAGATGCAGAATTAATTAAAGGTGGGTTTACCCACCCAGAGTGAGAGGTCGGCCCTACTAGATGGTGACCTTTCACACGTGCCAGGTTGATATAAATAAGAGGCTAGCGCCTCACTTCTTAGACACACTTCACTTGCTCATTATCTTATGAGGCAAGCTGCAATTAGAAGTTGGAGAAAGGAGAAGAAGGGTGGTGCATATCTTGGGGAGGACTTTCTGTATTGGTTTGAGTTATCTCTTGAACATTGTATAAGCTATTTATGATAAGGAAGTTTTTGTTGGGTTTTCTTCCCCTAGAGGGTTTCCCAGGATAAATGTTGTGTCTCTTGTGAATGTGTATTTCTCAGTGATCTTGTTCTTATTATGCTCTTATCTTATGAAATGTAAAAGAACTATAATAATGGCATAAACATTAACATGGTTTCAAAGCCAACCTGAAGAAAGCACAATTGCAAGAGGAAAAACGTCACTGTTACCATACCCCAAAATTAGGGTTTTGCAAAAGTGAGTATTTTCAGCTCCCTATCATCCTAGAAAGTTGCGCCCTCCCCCAAGGATCATTTTGGCACTTAGAGTGCACCTTTTCAGTGGCTAGATCTCCTGGAAAGTGAAACCCTAGTTTCACAAAGTACCAGAAAACTAGAAAACCAGAGTACCAAAAGTACCAGAAGTACCAGAAGTACCAGAAAACCAAAAGCACCAGTCCAGAAATCTGCAGAGCAAATTTGAAGGGGTAAAATTTGGATTTTCGAAAATCTGACTACACCAACTAACTCTCCTCAGCCCAGGGCATCTATCCCCTGGATCAGAATTTCAAAATTCGAAGTTTGAAAAAATAGGGTTTCCTCATAAAACCCTAAGTTGCAGTTGTAGTTGCAGTCTCAAAACCAGTTGCAGTCTCAGAACCAGTTGCAGTTGCAGTACCTGTTGTAGTTGCAGTACCTGTTGCAATTGTAGTCGTAGAACCAGTTGCAATCACTCTTGAAGTTTTTGGTAATGATTACCGCTGGTACCAGATGGAGCCACTACCTGCAAATGCTATCCGAGGTATGTACTCACATATGGTTAATGGTTAAACCCTAATGAGTATTTGCATAATAAGGGATCTTTTTCCATAGATCCAGAAGGATCTCAATATCCAACACATTCAAAGGAATGATGCAACCCAGGTGTGATTATTATAATATGAATCTATTTGTTATGAAATTATCTTGATCATTGTTGCATGTTGAAGCTATGATAAAATCATTAGAAGGATTAAAAGTTGATCATAGAGCTTATCCTCTAACCTAACCTTTTGTCAAGTTAGTGTATTGTCTTAGTATAGAAGATAGGTTGAAGAAAGAACTCGTCACTTGAGTAAAGGAGACCTGGAAGAAAAGCAAGCACTCATTCTTGAGGACAAGGCTCCAGGTTTGATTAATCAAGATTCAAAGGTACACATGACACTATAGTTGAGATAGCAATTGTCGTAAAGTATTATACTTGATAGCATGTGAGAATATAGAAGTAAATACTTTGCCTGATATGAATAACACCTCCTCTAGGAGAAACATCGCGTGTTAGTTTCAGATTTCCATGGAAGAATGCTTGGTCACAACACTAAGAGAGTGTTGACCCCATTTCGTATTGTATTCCTTACCTTTAATCTTTGCTAAAATATAAGTAATAATCTCTAAAGGAGCTACTGTGATGATTGTTCGTGCTATTTCTTTATATTATCAAGAAGGATATTATTCTTTCTTGTTGTTTTGTTGACCTTGCTCCAGGTCACATGAGGAAGCTATAGCGAAGGTTGCAGAAGGCAATGTGCTGAAGGAGAGATCATAAATGAAACAATCATCAGTGGAAAAGAAGAAGGTGGCTCACTCAGAAACTGCCATGACCCACGCTATTGAAGAATCCATGTCAACTCTAGAATATTAGCTCACATCAACTACAAGGCGCTACCGTACATATGCAAAGCTGTCATAGGTTTAGCAGAACTGAAAGGTGATCATGAAGGTGTATGCGATGGATGTGTGCAAGGGAAGAATATCAAGAACCTTTTTTTTCCAAAGAGAGGCAACAAAGTAGAAGGAGTATTGGAACTCATTCATTCAGAGACATTTGCTCCTATGGCCAGATACACTTCAATCAGAACCATTATATCTCTTGCTGCCAAGATGAAATGGAAGTTGCATCAGATGGATGTGAAGACAACTTTTATGAATGGTATCATTGAAGAGGAAGTGTATATAGAGCAACCCCAAGGATTTGAGGTTGAATACAAGAAGTCTCATGTCTGTCGATTGAAGAAAGCCTTATACGGATTGAAGCAAGCTCCCAGAGTTTGGTATGGCCGTATAGATAGTTTCTTGAGGAGCTTGGGCTTTACCAAGAGTAAAGAAGATTCAAATCTCTACTTCAAGATCATGGAGAATGAACCAGTAATACTATTACTATATGTGGATGACTTATTCTTAACTGGAGAAGAAAATCTCATCGCTGAATGTAAACAAAGACTTGTTGCTGAATTTGAAATGAAAGACCTTGGCCTAATGCATTACTTCTTAGGTCTTGAGGTATGGCATAGTATGGAAAGAATCTTCCTTAACCAGGGGAAGTACACGATCGAAATTTTGAAGAGATTCAACATGCTTGTATGCAAGTCCATGAATACACCCATGGAAGAAAAGCTGAAGTTGTTGGTCGATACTTCATTATATTTGATAGATGCTACTCTGTACAAACAAATTATTGGATCGCTGATGTACCTGACAAACACCAGACCAGACATCTATTTTGCAGTGAACACTTTGAGTCAGTTTCTGGTAGAGCCCAGACGTGTTCATCTAGTGGCTTCAAAACATGTGATGAGGTACCTTAAAGGTACAATGGATTATGGTCTCAGCTATGATGGAGATCATGACTTCACTCTGAGTGGATATACTGATGCAGATTGGGCAGGAAGCATTGCTGACAGAAAAAGCACTTCCGGATGTTGTTTTAGTTTGGGATCAACTATGATCTCGTGGTAGAGTAGGAAGCAATCCAGTATTTCTCTTAGCACAGTGGAAGCAGAGTACATTGCCACATGTTCTTCTAGCTGCAAAGCTATATGTCTTCGAAAGTTGCTGACAGGCCTATTTGATTTGGAGATGAGAGCAACTGCGATTCTATGTGAGAATCAAAGCTGTATTAAAATGACAGAAAATCCTCTGTTCCACGACAGGTCAAAGGACATAGAGATCCCCTATCATTTCATCTGTGACATGGTACAGAGAGGAGCCTTGAAGCTCCAGTACATTAGCACGGATAAACAGGTTGTTGATGTGATGACTAAGCCTCTATCTCATGTAAAGTTTGAACACTTTCGAGATAAGCTTGGTATTGTCCGAAAGGACCTTCCCTGAAAGGGGGAGTAGATGTATTCCTTGCTTCTGACCTAGTTGTTAGACGTA
>ML795402.1:53248-64988 GCA_009831015.1 Picea engelmannii
GACGTTGTGTGATCCTTGCTTCTGACCTCGTTGTTAGACGTAAAGCAAGATGAGTTATGCTTCTGACCTCGTTGTTAGACGTAAATCATAACGTCGTTGATTCCTTGCTTCTGACCTATTTGTTAGATGTAAAGAAAGATGAGTCATGCTTCTGACCTCATTGTTAGACGTAAAGCATGATGTCGTGTGTTCCTTGCTTCTGACCTCCCCATTGGACATAAAGCAAGATGAGTTATGCTTCTGACCTAGTTGTTAGACGTAAAGCATAACGTCGATGATTCCTCGCTTTTGACCTCATTGTTAGACGTAAAGTGAGATGTTGATGTGTTCCTTTCTTCTGACCTCATTGTTAGACGTAAAGTAAGATGAGTCATGCTTCTGACCTAGTTGTTAGACGTAAAGCATGACGTTGTGATTCCTCGCTTCTGACCTAGTTGTTAGACGTAAAGAGAGATGATGATATTACTTGCTTTTGGCCTAGTTGTTAGACGTAAAGCAAGATGTGACTGACACTGAGGTGTGATGTTAAGCTAATGTAGTACTGTGATGTGACATCCTAGTGCTGTGATGAGGTATCATTTTTACTGATACATATTTGATGCAGATGATGATAGCATTCTTTCGAGAATGATGATGTTGTTGATGAAGAAAACTTTTGATGACTCATAAATGTGCTAGACAATGATTCAAGATGATATTGACAATACTGTCCTCCAGATGCCACCGATGATGCAGACCTCTCTCGCCTAATGTTGATGAAGAATACCCTTCTTGTTAAAGGGGAGTATTGAAATAATGTAACTGCGAAGAGCATTCTTATTATTATTTTGTTATTGGATTAAATCCCCATTGTGGATTAATCATGTCATTATTATTATTGGATTAAATCCCCATTGTGTATTAATCATGTTATTATTATTATTGTTGTTATTGGATTAATCCCCAATGAGGATTAATCATGTCGGTAATTGTATAAGGACCAAATCCCCTTTGCGGATTGGTCATCGGATAATTACAAAGGGAAGAATAAGAAGTCGGCCCCAGCAGTTATAATGGAAGACGCAGAATTAATTAAAGGTGGGTTTACCCACCCAGAGTGAGAGGTCGGCCCTGCTAGATGGTGACCTTTCACACATGCCAGGTTGATCTAAATAAGAGGCTAGCGCCTCACTTCTTAGACACACTTCACTTGCTCATTATCTTATGAGGCAAGCTACAATTAGAAGTTGGAGAGAGGAGAAGAAGGGTGGTGCATCTCTTGGGGAGGACTTTCTGTAATGGTTTGAGTTATCTCTTGAACATTGTATAAGCTATTTATGATAAGGAAATTTTTGCTGGGTTTTCTTCCCCTAGAGGGTTTCCCAAGACAAATGTTGTGTCTCTTATGAATGTGTATTTCTCAGTGATCTTGTTCTTATTATGCTCTTATCTTATGAAATGTAAAAGAACTATAATAATGGCATAAACATTAACAGAATTTTTGCATCAACGTTGATATTGTGTTGAAGAACCCATCATGAAAATTGTTGTAAAATATTTCCTTTTCTTTATTGAATAAAATTCACTCCTCCATAACTTGTTCTTCACATTATTCTTTAGCAATTCTTCCAACCCACTCATGTAAGTTTTTGTGGGAACTAAGATTTCAGAGCAATGTCCTACAACACTTTCAACAATAAACGATATGGCTTATGTTCCTTGTGTTAGTGTTTGATGTATGATATGGCTTGTACTAGACCAAACACCAAGCAATGGGAGTCTTAATTCGATTCATGGCTAATTTTGGACATGAACATTGGGCTATAGTGAACAGGTCTCTAGGTATTTTCCATGTATTAAAGGCTGAGTTGGATAATGTGAATACCAGAACAGTGGAAGAGGGCGAATGGGTTGATTTTGTGGAAGATTGGCATATGGATATCGTTGACATGGAATGGCGTATGGACATTTGGGAGGATTTCCGGAATGGCCCAACCATGAGCAAGCGTTTTCAAGTGCTATCCAAGTCTTTATGCCAAATGCATGGAAGATACAACAAAAAATAAAGTTGGAAAACTCCATGGAGTTCTACCATGAGTTTACAATGGTGCACAATGGGCCTATCTATGGATATGAATTGGTGGATGAAAAATACATCTAAATTGGTTATTTTGAATGTGAATAGGGTTGGAATTTGAAAGAATTTCATCTTTCAAATATGATGGTGGTATTAGTTTTTATTATAGCACTTCAAATTCATATGTTTCTTGATTCATATTTTTTTATGGTTATTTTGATTGTGAATAAGGTTAGAGTTTGAGACAATTCCACCTTTCAAATATGATGGTGGTATTAGTTTTGATTATAGGACTTCAAATTCATATGTTTCTTGATTCATATTTTTTATGGTTATTTTGATTGTGAATAGGGTTGGAGTTTGAAACAATTCCACTTTTCAAATATGATGGTGGTATTAGTTTTGATTATAACACTTCAAATTCATATGTTTCTTGATTCATATTTTTTATTTTCTAATGCAATCATAAAGTAAGATTTGTTGTTTGAACATTTGGATTATTATAAAAGACTAAATAATGGGGATTATTACATTAATATGTTTCATTCAATCGATTATCATATATTTTTTTTAAATGTTGTGTTATTTTATTTTATGTATTTTAATGTCCATTTTATTTTCAATTTCTCCTATATTTAATTTCCCTGTTATTTTCAATGTTTAACTTATATGTTGTTTGAGTATTAATGTTTAGTGTTGATGTATTTTTATATTTTTAATTTTATATATTTATGTTGTATTTATATTTATACAAAATTTTCAGTTTTTTATATATTTTATAATAATTGTATTTCTTGTATATCTTATAATGAGTATATTGTTTTAATGGTTAAGTATATGTCTTTCTACTAAAAAGCCATATCATAGGTTCAAATCTAAAGAAGTCATTTAGTCCACTAATAAGGGGGTCTCATGCACCAATTGGGTGTGTGGCTTAACTGCGAACTTAAGATTAGATTTTTTTCTTTTTTTGTAAGTTAGAAATTGTATTAAAGCCTACTAAGAAGTGAGAGTTACATACGTTATACTGTTCCAAGTGGTTGTGATAGATTTTCCTTGGTGGGAAACCAAAGTTGCCACACGACCATTAAAATTCACAGTAACCATGCAAGACTTAAAAAATTGAAGTGATCATGAAATGTACAAAACTAGTTCTAAAATGCCATGCAGGGCAACACTACGTCCTACTACGCTATCCATACCAAGATACAAAAACTGATACAAACTAGATCTGTAAAATCCTAGGACTGAGATGTTGCACAGGGCATAGAACTTGTAAACTAAACTATCTAGATGCATGAACCTGAAGAAAACCTAAGTGAGAAGAGGTTATCATGAGTTGGGGTCGAGCCTCTACTCGTGCCTTTTCTCTTGCACGGTTTCCCTGCTTGGCACACATGTGTTCAAAATAGCTTGCCTAAGATCCTATAGCAGAGTCGTCATGTGTTCCTCACAACATGTCCTTTCTGCTTGTTTGTGTTGCATTGCAGTGATGGCACTCATGACATCCTCCATCACTCACTTGATGGTGTCTAGAGAGTCCATGATAGCTTCTTTCCCAGTGCAACGGGTGCAAACAGGAGGTGGCAGAGCTGGTGGAGGTAAATCAGAGGAGGAGGTGGGGGAGTCGGGAGAGAACGAAGAAGTGAAAGGGACAAATGAAATGGAGGAAGGAGGAGGGGGAGGTAGAGGTGAAGGATGGCCGGGGGTGATGGGCCGAGTTTTGACATAAAGCCTAGGGAGTTTCCCTGGTTGTTGATCCATTCAACTCAATAGACGTTGGGAGAAGACAAAGGAGGCAGACCTAGAGAAGTGGCCCGGTTGGGAGAATTGTCCAAGGAGAGGACACGAGGAGAAGATGGGGGATGCTCTGGGGTGGAGGCGTGCGTAGGGTCTAGAGGCAAGCTTGGAAGAGACTGCCTGCCTCGTCCTCATGCACCTCTCCCTCTTGCAGCACACCAGGTTCCCCCCCATTTTGAATTTCCTCGAATGTGTGGCATGAGGAAGATCAACTAAGACCCAGGAAGGAAAGATAGAGTAATGTTATGCAAGGGGCTGGAAGCAGACTAGAGCCAAGAGACACCATCATTCGGGAGAGGAGAGCAGGGCTCCGAGGGCCAAGAGCGCCAAGAAAAATTGACCCAGAGAAAAAAAATGGAATCAATTGTCGGTGGAGGCTAGAACTCGAGAGGCCAAGGGCTCAAATGAGCCATGGCATTCCCCATTGCTAGCCTAAATCTGTTGAACTTGGTAGGATGATGGGACAGGGCCTTCGGCCAGCCCATAGCCATAAATTCTCCTGCGAACAGGAGTTCCATGCCATTAAACTGGATCAAAATCAAATGTACGCAGAGTTTAGTGATGATTTTAGGGGCTAAATTTCTCTCATGGGCTAATTTTCCATGGTTTTTCAAAAAATGAGATTCACTATTTTAAAAATGATTCACCCAAATTCTATAGGATAAAATTATTTTACCTTAAAAATCGCCAAAATTTTATAAAACTATATAAAATACTTAAAAATTTGAATATTTTTAAAAAAATATCGCCAAACATTTATAGTTGACATTCGAAGGATTAGTAATATTCGCCAAGGTTTCTACATTTTAAAATAAATTTCCATCCTTAAAATCATTCCTGGTAGAGTTGTCGAGGCCATTGTATTAAAGGCATGGAGTAATGGTGGAGATGGGTGTGGTGTATGCCGGCTCGAGGTGGCGAGAGACGTGGCCAAGTGTTTTCCCATATGGACATACATTCGTCATCTTTGATGTCACCCCATCTAGGGGTTGGTCCTTTTTTTGTGCCAAGTTTTTGCAAGTGATCACTATGGGGTGAGTAGAGGAAGAGGTTGGAGAAAAGAAAAAGTATCCTTCCTACAGATCTACCCCAAAGTTTGCCAACATGTCTGCTACTTGATTTTATTTTATTCAGGCGTGGGATGGAAGAATAACCCACTAAGGTTGAAGGATTGACTTTATTCTGATCAACCCATTTAGAAGTATCCAGCTTGGAGATATCTTCTCTGGATATGCTCCATTTAGGAGATGAGTGAGGAGGTTGATGACTATCTGCACATCATCTTCTGCTATAAGGAGATTTAGCCCGTGCTCTTTGGCTGCTTGTAGACCTTTGAGAAATCCCCAAATTTCCATTACATTGTTGGTGTCATGGCCCAAGTTCCTCACTGACAGGTGGAGGATCTCTCCTTTACTATTGCATATGACTACCCCATATCCAGTCGGTCATGGATTCCCCTTGGAGGCTCCATCGAAATTGATTTTTTGATACCCAACTTGCATAGCCTCCCAATGGGAGGGGATGATATTGAAGGTGCTACCTAGGAGGGGGGATGAAAAAGAGGGGCAGAGATGGAGCTACCAAGCCTTGAGGATGATGAGCTCATTAGTCAGGCATATCTGGTCCTGATTCCTACATGGGTCCAAGTTTATTGCTTATTTTATATTGGAGTGGATTTTAGCCCAAACGTCTTGCCAGCTCAGGGAGGAGGATTTGAATATTCTGCGATTCTGCTCTTTCCAATCTGCCAGAGAATGAAGCCCCGTAGAAGCTAACAAATTATATTCAAGATGGGATATTGGAAAATTGAATACCACCATTCCTTGATTGTTTCCCTGATACCGAGACAATTTTTGTCCGATGTTCTCATGATGTTGGTGCATTGGTCCCAAAGGTGCGAGTTGTAGGAGAAAATATTGAGAAGGTGGTTCTAAGTATCTTCATCTTTAAAACAAAGGTGACACTAGGAGGGTCTTATAAAGCCTCTTTTCATCAGATTATCTCAAGTGAGGATACTATGGCTCACCACTAACCAAAGGAAGGTACTGATTTTTGGCCATAGCTTTGCACCCCAGATTTTGTTCCAAATTACCTCTTTTGGGATGGAGTTATGTCCTGCACTAAAAAAATAAGCTTCTTGGAGGTTGTAGGTGCCAGTATTGGAGAGTCCCCACCTTAAAATTTCCTCCCCTTGTTGGTTGAAGACTCTCCTAGAAATGAGTTGATCTAGAAGTGGTTGGATATTTATCTCAAGAGGGATATGCAACTATTCATGAGTTTTTTTCCAATTGCGACAAGTGTCTTTGTTGTCTTCTAGAATCTATAAGTCGACAACCTTTTGGAGACCTGCACCTATCGTGAAGGGAATGAAAGTACGCAGATTGGGTTCCTTGTCTAGGGCTGGAAATTGTTTCCAGGAGTTGCTCTAGAATAGGGCCGAGGTCGCTCCTTGCAGTTCCCAGAAAGCGTGATCTGTTACCAACCCCTTGTTGCTCCTAGCTGCATTCCAGATGAGAGATCCAGGGATTTAACCATTACATATTATTAGATATTTTTTAAAAATGGAAGAACTGTAATTTTTCCTCTAGAGACGTGCCCAGAGGTCTTGCGGCCTCTTTAACCATGTCCACCAGATTTTTTCACTGACTACTTTATTGAGGATGGATGGATATTTGAGACCGATTCCCCCTGTGTTATTTGGTCTGCACATTTTCTACCAATTGACCAGAGCCAATTTGCGTCCCTCTTTGGATCCCTGCCAAAGGAAGTTCCTTTGTATATTTCTTAAAGTGTTGAGGATAAAGCTAGGGGCTACTAGCACCGAGAATGCATATATTGGGAGGGATTGAAGGACAGACTTAAGGAGGATGAGGTGACCAGGCAGATGGAGGGAGTGGAAGGTCCAAGAGGCCAGGTTTTTCCTGAAGTTGGAAAGAAGATCTTCCTAGGAAGTGTTTCTTAGCGGATTATCAATAAGGGGGAGGCCAAGATACTTGGAGGCGAGGACACTCCGGGTGAACCCTAAGAGTTGTGTAATGTGACGTTTGATCTGTATAGGAGTGTTGAAGAAAAATATTTAGGATTTAGAGAGGTTAACTTCCATGCCTGAAGCCTCCTAGAAAAGGTTGATCACTGTATGAATTCAGAGAGGTTCATGAACTGTGGGGATTCCCATTAACAGAATGTCATCCGTGAACTAACTATGAGAAATGGGAGGAGATATTCCATGGGGGGTGAGTCCTAAAAGGGAGTGATCAGTGATGGTTTCTTTAATGGTTCTATTTATCCCTTCCATCATTAAGATGAAGAGAAAGGGAAAAAGTGGATCCCCTTGTCTTATTCCTCTAGAGGGAGAGAAAGGCTTGGAAGGGATGCCATTGACTAAGATAGAGAACAAGGTTGATTATGTGAGATTGATGATCCAACAGGCCCAAGAAGAATCAAAGAAAAATGCTAGAAGGGTTGATTCCAAGTAATTCCAACTAAGTTTATCGAAAGATTTGGAAATATCCAATTTTAGAAGCATACCAGAGACTTGGTCGCATGAAGTGAGTGGATTACTTCGTGAGACAAAATGATGTTGTCCAAGATCTATCTACCTTCCATGTACCCTGACTGTTCTAAAGAGATGATTAATGCTAGGATAGGTTTAAGATGCTTGGTTATGACCTTCGTGATAAGCTTGTAGATCACATTACAAAGTACAATGGGTCAGAAGTGAGTTGGGGAGGTAACATTGTTCTCTTTAGGAATGAGAGTGGTGAAGGTGGCATTGAGTGCCTTTAAGACCTGCCTTGATTTTTTGGAATCCTGTGTAATTTCCCAGACTTCTTCTTAGATAATGTCCCAGCAATGATGGAATAAGTCTGAAGTGAACCCGTCGGGCCTAGGGGATTTTCCTATTGGAGTATCCCTAAGGGCTTGATCCACTTCTTCTTTGGTAATAAGATGTGTCAAGGCCTCATTCTGTTCATTGGTGACACCCTTTGGAATATGCTATAGGATTGAATTGATATCTTAAGTGTGATCTATAGGGGGTTTGGTAAGAAGGTTCTTGTAGTAAGACAATAGTTCCTTTTTTATATCTACGTTATTTTGGACTTCCAGGCCTTCGTCCGAGACTAGGTGAGTGATACGATTAGTATAACGATGTTGGAGCATGGATCTGTGGAAAATTTTGGTGTTTCTTTCTCCCTCTTTGAGCCATTGGATTCAGGATTTCATCCTCCAAAGAGTTTCTTCCTACGCCCATATTTTATCCATCTAAATGTTGAGTAGGGATTCTTGCTCCTTTAGGGAATCAATGAGGCCTTGTGTTTGGATTTTTTGTTGGAGGTATTGAATATGATGGCTGAGGATTTATGAGCTTGGAAAATGTTACCAAAAGTGGTTTTATTCTATGCCTTTAAGTGTTACTTGAGGTTTTTTAGCTTCTGTTGAAATTTGTACATAGGAGTGACTTTAGTGATCACTACTTATTTCCACCATAGTTTTATGTTGGCTTGAAATTCCAGGTGTGTTAGCCAAAAAATTTCAAAGAGAAAGGGTTTCCTTCTTGGGGTTCCATTGATACTTATCGAAAGGAGTATCAGCCAATGATCGGATCTTGGAGTGTTGATCACAATGGCGTTCCAAGCAAGGCCATCCAACATGAAGGGTTCAAAGATTAAGAAGAATTCTAACCTGCATAAGACATTTTGTGTCCCCGAGCGTCATTGGACCAGGTGAAGGGTCCATTGTCCATTTCTACGTCAATGAGATTCAATAGACCAATGATTCGATGGAACTGCTCACTGCCATTACCTAGTCTTCACGTTCCACACTTATTTTCCTATAGACCAATTACCATATTAGATTCACCCCCAAGGATCTAGCGTTGATTGTCGATATTATTGGCAATCCATTCCAGGTGATGTAGGAAGGCTTCCTTGTCTCCTAGGGCTGCAAGGCCATAGACATTAGTGATAAAGCATGACTTTTTCAAGCCTATGAGTCGGAAGGAGGTAGTGATGGTCCAATTGGAGGTGAAGAATCCCTCCATAATTATTGTGGAAGGTTTCCAGAGTACGACCAGCCCTCCTACTGCACCTCTTGCATCAACTTCCACTAAGTTGTCTTGCTTCCAACATTTTTGAACAATTTGAGAAGGGACCCTTGACCTCTCTTTTTTTCTGTCATATTTGGTGCACAGGATTTCCTCAGTCTGCTCTATAGCATAGAGATCCTCTACCTCTTCTTCATCACTTTCCAAGCCTTCTCTCTCAGCTACTTCTCTCTTTTTCCTATTAATATTATATTGGTAGGGACTTCTTCTCTGTGTCATTTCCTCTTTTTCCATTATTTCCTTGATATGTTCTTCATCCATCATAATGGGGTCCATCATTTCCTTCTTCTTACCTCTATCCAGATCCCTATACATGTCTCAGTTTGAAGAAATCATGGAGAAGTCACGTCATTGTGAGGAGGAGTTCTGTTGAATTTGTTTAGAAGAATTGCCACCATTCTGAATTTTATCACTACTAAGGGAGATAACACAGTCGGTGTTGTTCACATAGGGTGGAGTCATGAGGAAATCATTTTGGTATTGTGTATAATGTTGTGCTAATGGTGATTAGAAGGAGTCGGTGGGAATTAATGTGAGAAGGCCTAGTACGAGGCATGATTTAAAATATGATTAGAGGCACGGATCTGTCATCCAAAGGAGCGTAAATAAGTCAAGACTTTAGTTAATGGAGATGAGGAGGGATGGAATTTTGATGGGCATTTTTCCCATGAAATACAGCCAAAGATTTTATCCAATGGTCTTGGGAACCGGTAACTAGATTGAGAAGATGTGTTTTTAATGGGGAATAAATTCTACAAGACGTCATTAAATTTTGTTATAAGTATTTATTTATAATTGGGGCTAAATTCCATAAAACGCCATTAATACTTTATCTCCTTAAAACTGATCTCCAAATTCCGATAAGAAATACCATTTACAAGTGACCTGATAGTAATTAATGACCAAGTAGTTAATGCAATAAACGAAATTACCTACAACTTTAGCTCGTTTACCCACGACACTAGCTGGTATCGTGGCTGGAGTCTGGACCAATTCGAAACCCAGGCCAACAAATGGTTTTGTTGGTTTCACTTAAGTGGGTGTCTCTGGATAGCTTCGACAAACCATCAAAGTGGGTAGCCCGTGGCATGGAGCAACACTTTGCATTGATGTAGATATTGTAGCTGAAGGGATTAAGAGGACAATGGGTAAAGCTAAGGCCCTCTTTCCTTTGCAATGCTCTGTGTGTGTGCCTACTCTCTTTGTATTTGTGCATTTGAATAGGTTTGGCCATATTGGGTATGTTTGATACCTCCAATAATACCTCTAAATTCCATTAAGTATTTATCCACATTTCAGCATCAACCTCCTGATCAACACTCTTAATTGGTTTCTTGTTTGCTTTTATGTAATTTTCTTTTTTTCATAGAAAATGGTAGGTTTTAAGTGGTTAGATTTCATTAAAACCTACATATAAATATAAATATGGAAGTTAAATTTTTTGCTGGTTGAAATTACATTTTTTTAAAATAAATTTTATTTACAAATTAACTTACTCCTTCCTTTATCCCTAACACACAGTAGGTTGGGGTTACTACCTCTTACAAAAATTGCTTCTAAAAAACTATGTAAATATAAATTCAATTTGAATGCTAGATATAAATCTTGAATATAAATTTATATCAAATTTTCACACAAGAAAATCAGTTTTATCCATGAACATCAAGCCTCAAGGGCGGACAATGTGGCAGCCACCGTGTTCATGCCAACATGAAAACATAGAGTTTATTTTTGAGCCAACACAATCACATTTAGATGGAAAACCTAAAACCCATAAAAGCAGCCCCTGGTTATTTTATTTTACTTTTCCCCTCCAGTTTCTTTATATTTAGAAAATATAAAATTAAAACCCATGTTGGGTTGAGTTGAGTTTTTCCAAATTTAAAAAAATATAAAATTAAAACCTAGGCTGGGAGGGGTCGAGCTCATCTGAGTTTTTTCACCCAAACTTCAAAGAAAAATCACATATCCAAGAGTATAACATAATTAGGCGCATCATGCACATCTCTAATTCCCAGCCTTATGTTGAAAGGAGTGAAAGATTTAAAATATATCAAGGGTGAAGTTATTGTAGAGGTTTTATCAGTTGAACACAAACACTAAATATGGGTGAAAATAGAAGTTTACAATTACCAACACTATTTTATCCATTATTTCAAGCATGATTGTTTCAACAAAAAAGAACAAGTGTTCTGGAACTTCTCGAGGTAAGCCTAGTTAATGTTGGCAACTTGCAAATAAGTGTAGTTGTTAATGTTTTAAGTTTTAACTAATGTTGTATATGAGTATTTATCATAGTAATGGAAATTGAGATGGTATATAAATTATGAAAGGGAATAATATTTCTAATTTGAACGGGAATAATATTTCTCTGCGGTTTTGAATGAGAATAATATTTCTCTGCGGTTCTCTGCGGTTTTGAACGGGAATAATATTTCTCTGCGGTTTTGAACGGAAATAATATTTCTCCGTGGTTTTGAACGGGAATACTACTTCTCTGCGGTTTTGAAATTAATATTTCTCCGTGGTTTGGAACGAGCATAGTAGATCTATGCATTTTTTAAATTATATCTTTGCGGTTTTGAACGGGAATAATACTTCTCTATTTTTTTTTTATTTTTTTTTTAAGATTATATGTCTAGGGTTTTCAACGCAAATAATATTTTAATTTCTAAGATTATATATCTAGGGTTTTGAACAAGAATAATACTTATTTGTTTATTTATTTTTTAGGAGATATTTTATTTCTAAGATTATATATTTAGGGTTTTGAATGGGAA
>ML795402.1:68734-84326 GCA_009831015.1 Picea engelmannii
CCATGGGATGAAAGAGTGTGTCACCTTTGTGACACTAAGAAGGTTGAATATGAAAAACACTTTCTCTTAGATTGTCTAGCCTATACCCATATTAGATCTCATTTTCAAAATATTGATCACACTACCAACCTTCCTAACCTCTTCACTCAACAAATGTATGATGATCTTGGAAAGCTTCTCTTAATGCTTTTAGAGCACAGAAACAAAATTCTAAAAAATCACAAGTAATCACTTACCCTCTTAAGGTCCAATAGACCAATTAGGTCTTAGTGGACGTTAATCATCATCATCATCATCATCATCATTGAGAAAGGGACCAATTAATGTATTGGGCCTAGCTTGTTAATTAGACACTTTTAGCATGGTGATTTGGGGCACTTTTCATGGGAAATAGGATTAAAGAAACATTTGAAAGTGAGATTGAGCCTTAAAATGATAATTGAAGGATTCTTGGAAAGGGCTTAATCCATGTATCAATTTGATTTCAAAATCAGGAACTTTCTTAATTCATGTTTTGAAAATTTAAGAAAAAGGACAAGAGGGAGATGATGTCAAAATCAAGGCACATCAAACCTTGATTTCACAATTGGGCCACTATAGCAAAAGTGGTCCATCTCCACGGAGACTTGGATTGAATAATCAAGTGAAATTTTCAATGTGTGATGTTTAAGGTTGGAGAGGACCAATCAATGAATTGAGCCTAAAATCCAATGTTAATCTCACAGTCAAATTAGTGCCTTTAATTAAAGGTTATTGGTCTTGAAAAAACATCACCATTAGAAAGATTAAAGCAAGGTTAATTTTTTGACTTTATGAAATATTTATTTAGAATATAATAATTATTTAAATACCCAAAGGGGTCTGATCCAATGGTGGAAAGAGAGGAGTTTTTCACCATTGGGCAAGGTTCAATTCCAATGAGGGTCGTTTAACCTGGAGCCATGGGGACACATTGAGGTAGTGGTGGAACGTGTGGTTGCACCCAGATATTATATTAAATGATATCGTGACACTTGCACACATAATTGGATAAAATGCCACCCCCATGTCCTTCAATTTTTAAATTTCAAATTCCTCTAGCATGATTGGATTTTGAGGGTTTCATTCTATAAGGAATCCAAGGTAGTAGTCGGGAGGAGACACCCAAAAAAATCCATCCATGTTAAAGGTTGGTGTGACCCAAGTTGGATGTGATCCCTAGGTGATTTTGATGGCTTAGATGCCCATGGGTCACGGATTCTTAGATCATAGGCTAGTCTCATAGGCAAGGAACACGCTAGAAAATAAATAATAATAATAATAATTATCAAAATATTAAAAGGACCCCCTTTAAGAACATATTTGAATTCATAAGAAGAACATATTTGAATTCATAAGAAAACCTTGTGACTTAATGGAATGAAGTATTAAAGGGTCTCAATAAAAAAAAATGTTAAAATATAGAAAGACAAGGAGGCACTAGTTTCAAAATGAAAACGATGAACTTGAACTTAGAATAAAAAAAAAAAAAGGCTCTCATCTATATTTTAAAGATTTTTTTAATGATAACATTAATAAAGGTTCAAATACTTTGTTGAACTTGAACTATAGGCACAATTGACATTGTCTTGTAACTTAAGCCTCAAATCAAACCATATTTATTTGATAGGTTGATAATTGAGTCAAAAATTGAAGGTATTCTTTGACTATTTGAGTGATATTTTCCCTCTCAACTATAAGAACTTAGGTAATTCTTTGATAGGGAAAAGAAGTCAAATATTCCCATGTTTGAACTTTCGAGCTCGAGTTATTAAAAAAAACATGGTGTTGGTTGATCTTTTGAGAAGGGCCTGATTAGTGGATTGAACTTGATTGAATAATCGGGACATTTAAAATTTTGACAATTGATATTGAGAACGGTCCCAATTAATGTATTGGGTCTGACGTGATAATTAGAGACTTCCATCATGGTTATTGGGGGCACTCTTCATAGTAAATAGACCTATAAAAACCTTTGAAATTGAAATTGAGTCTTAAAATGATATTCAAAGGCTTCTTGAAAAGGTTTGATCCATGGATGAACTTGATTTCAAAATCATGCACTTTCTTAATTCATGTTCTGAAATTTTTTAAGAGGAATTATGGGAGGTGAATGATACCAAAATTAAGGCACAAACGGGCCTTGATTTCACAATTGGGCCACTATAGCACAAGTAGTCCATCTTTAGGGAGAGTCAAATTGAATAATCAAGGGAAATTTTCAACGTGTGATGTTTGAAATTGAAGAGGAACAATCAATGAATTGGGTTTAATATTTTGATTGAACCTAAAATCCAAAGTGAATCTCATAGTTAAATTAGTTCCTTCTAATTAAAAGTTATTGATCTTGAAAAGCTTTCACCACTAAAAAAAACTTAAAATAAGATTAATTTTTTTAATTTATGAAATATTTTTTAGAATATAATAATTATTCAAATATTAAAAAGACTACATTTAAGAAAGTATTTGAATTCAGAGGAAAACTTATTTACTTAATAGAATGAAGGATCAAAGGACCCTTATGGAAAACCTTTGTTAAAATAAAGAAATACAAGGAGGCATTGCATCCAAAATGAAAATGATGAACTTGAACGTAGGACCAAAAAAGGCTCTAATATATATTTTAAATGTTTTTTTAATGATGACATTAATCAAGCTTCAAATGCTTTGTTGAACTTGAACTATATGCATGATTGACATTGTTTGGTAATTAATCGTCAAATCAACCCAAATTTATTTCATAGGTAGACAATTGAGTAAAACATTGAAGGACAAGAAGTCAAATTTTTCCATGATTGAACTGGGGAGCTCAAGTTATTATTTAAAAAACATGGTGTTGATTAATATTTTAGGAAGTGCCCAATCAATGGATTGGGCTTGATTGAATAATTGAGACATGTTTAAATTTTTGACAAGTGATATTGAGAAAGGGCCCAATTAATGTATTAGGTTTGATTTGATAATTATACACTTTCAACATGGTGATTAGGAGAACTTTTTCATGGGAAATAAAGTTAAACAAATCTTTGAAAGTGAAATTGAGCCTTAAAATAATAGTTGAAGGCTTCTTGGAAAGGGAAGGGTTTGATTCATGGATCAACTTAATTTCAAAATCAAGCAGTTTCTTAAATCATGTTTTGAAATTTTAATAATCAAAGGACAAGAGTGAGATGATATCAAAATTAAGGCACAAATGAGAATTGTGCGATTTCACAATTGAGCCACTATATCACAAGTCATCCATCTTTGGGGAGGGAGGGATTAAATAATCAAGGGAAAGTGTGAATGTGTGATGTTTGAGGTTGGAGGGGACCAATCAATGAATTGGGAATAATTTTATGATTGGGTCTAAAATCCAAAGTGAATTTCATAGTTAAATTGAAGGTTATTGGTCTTGAAAAAACATCATCATTAGAAAGCTTAAAGAAAGATTAATTTTTTTGAATTTATGAAATCTTTCTTTAGAATATAATAATTATTCAAATATTTAAAGGAACCCTTTAGGAAAGTATTTGAATTCAGAAGAAAATCTTGCTATTTAATGGAATGAAGGATCAAAGGGCCCCGATGGAAAAAATTTGTTAAAATAGAGAAAGACACGGAGGCACTGGTTTCAAAATGAAAATGATGACCTTGAACTTAGACCCAAAAAAGGCTTTGATCTATATTTTAAATATTTTTGAATGGTGAAATTAATCAAGCTTGGGAATAGATAGGATCTTTAAGTCACCTGACTTCTTGAACCCATAAATTTCTCCCATGACATTTGATTATGGAAACATATTGTGTAGGGTGAATAGGACATAAAAGTGTTCCAAGTGAGTGCTCACACAACCCCTTTCAAAAAAACTTCATAGCTTTCATAACATGTGAAGTTGAGATTACTTGATTAATGGGAAACCATAAATGCGTGATTTTATGCCTATAGGACTCATAATTTGATTCTAAAATTTTCATTTAGTTCTCAATCCTTGAAAACTATAGGCACCTTATTCTTAAGGTCAAAATGACATTTCAACAGGGACCCCAAATTCGCATGCAAAATCATTTTTTAATGAAATCCCACATCTTGCTCGGAGTATTTATTTTTCAAAAACAAGTTCTATCTACACATATCATATATATGTTATATAGGATTTCAATTCTTTGAGAGAAATCAATACGATTTATAAGAAACACAAATATTTTAATATAGGAAAAGAGCCCATTGCCTTTAGCGCACCTAAAACCCAACACTTGTCAAAATTCTTGATTCCACATAAAACTCAACTTTGAGTCAACCCATAATGAAAAATAACCCCTATAACCCTAGACAAATCTCTACAATACTTTCAAGTAGGCAAGAGCCAATTAAATGTAAGTGGATCATTTTTTAAATCTATAATGCATGTAATGTTTTGAATGAAGGAACTGAATTTGTGGGGAAAATCAATGTGATGATGAAACAATAATAAACTATGATGAAACACAAATCGACGAAAAATGTTCAAGGATGAGTCTCATAAGAGTGAGTCCAATCAATAGAAAACATTCATTAATTAAACTTTAAAAGTAGAAAGCATTCATTAATTAAACTTTAAAAAGATAAGATCAAAGGAAACAAAACATAGATAAGGAGGTTTCATTAAAAATATAAAATTGGATTTACATGACTTGGGGTTCCTTGAAGTATCAACAAAATGTTAGTTGATGCCTCTTATTTTTATTTGCAAAAATTGTGTTAGTGTCCTATAAATAGGTTGTTAAGGTTTGAGTTAAAAATGTATGATAGGGTAAAGTCATGCCTTGGTCTCATGAAAACCATGGCATTTTTCTCTTAGGTCATGAGTCAATGGGTTTTTAATTGATAAATTTGCTTACATAAGGTCATAAAATAAAGTTTGAGTCATGAAACATGTGGTCTTGATGCCAAAAGATACGGGTCTTGATGTCACAAAAGATTCATAATGAAAGTTCATGAGATCAATTCAAATCAGTTAGAGTTAGTCTTATCAAGGTCCAAATAATTTCATGAGCTCAAATCCATTGGAGGCACATGGCATCATCAAGCTAATTAGTGTGTTGCACAAGCTGTTGCGCGACTGCCTAATCCTGCGCAATTGGATTTTGGAGTAAAACATGATATGATAGGTATGAGTGGAAAACTAATTTTTTTTTTCATTCAAAATATTCATCTTCCATGCAAAGGAACCCCTCACATATCTCTCTACTTCTCATCAAATCTACAAATCTCTCATCCAATCTCATTGGGCATGGACTACAGGGGACGCTACTCACAGCGTTGTGCATCATCAGCTACCTTATTTCTACACCTTCCAGCTATTGTTTCAGATTCTTGGTTGAAGTTTGAAAGGAAAACCTTTCTTCTGAACAAAAAACCTCAAGCTTCACCTTAAACTCATATCCCTTGCTGGTACTGTGTATCCATCTACAATTGATTGCCAAATTTCAAATCCTTGTGCCTATATATATGTCTTCATCCTTATGCTCCAAAATGCATACTTTTGTCCATCAAACTGTGGTATTCCATTTTTATACAAGTTGTTTCTCTCCATGATCTACCTTTCAGTGGTTAAAATGATTTCTAAAGGAACCTGCTTTGATACCAATTGTTGGATTACTGAGAGGGGGGGTGAATCAGTAATAGAGAAATCTAATCCTTTTTAACCATATAATCCAAGTGTTATATCAATGTAGCATTATCATCCAATAACTGCAGAGTAAATAAGCAATGAACAAATAGACAATCATACACATACAAAGTATACCAGTTTTTTACGTGGAAACCGAAAGTAGGATAAAACCACGGAATGATTTTTCTTATATTTATTGAAGAATTATATTCATTGGAAGTACCAACTTCCTTTGTTTTCTAGGTGCAATTAGAAGGAGGCTCCAACCCCCTAGTTTCTCAGGCTACAACTTGATGGAAGATCCAACTCCCCAATTCTCTGGCTACAACCAAAAGGAGTCTACAACCCCCTAAGTTCTCTGACTACAACCGGAAGGTGGCTACAACCACCTATCCTTGCCCCGTCCAACCACCCTGACGTATAAGTAGAATGATGAAACCATTGTCACACTATCACTGTGAGATATACCATTGTACAACTGTATCAACATATACCACTTACCTGCATCCAACCTGTACAACTGCCCTGCAATCAATTTATACATGATTTGAACATGTATCAACAAAAATACAATAGGTACGTGACCTGTAGTGTTGCATCACGCGTATGTACGTGCTCTATCTATTATGCAGCCCGTGTATGTATGCGACCAAACTATTATGCAGCCTATGTATACCTTATGAAAACTAGGGTTTCCTTTCTCTTTAAAACTTATTACCCTCTATAACTTCTTTCACATAGATCTATAACCTTTCATTGTATCCAAACTGTAACTGTACCTTGTGCATGCATCCTCATACATAACCTTTACCCAAAGCATATATATCTCTCTCTAGTCATGTGACATATAGGTGTGTGTAATCATGAACAGGTATAATAACCCTCACATGATCTAGTCATCAAACCCTTTCTAATATTCAGCCTCTTAATACATCAACCACTTCACAAATACAAGCTCTCAACCATGTACCACAAACCCTTATCCATATGACAAGAAATACAAGATGTGCCTCAATAAGAAGTATCAATGATAAATATACCAGCATTGTATTTCTGTAGATCTGAATTATGCAGAAGATCCCATGCAGCCACTAGTCTCTCTAGGGATAATCCTTAAATCTCCATAACCATTTCTCATGCATACATCAAAATCCAACTATTCATAGAAATAAGACATACCTTTTGAACCAATGGATAGATCTGATGTATCTGAGCACTGTAGACCTTCCCGGGAGCTTGATCCCAGAATCTAGAACCTCTGCATCTTCATCTTCTCAAGTTTCCATGGATTTTCAACATGTACGCACCCTAATACATTGTCATCCTGTGTACGCCTCAATATGTGCGCACCCTAATACATTGTCAGCCCACGTACACCTCAAAAAATAGGGTTTTTTTAGTATTCATTGTAATTTCGAGAATTTCGTCGTCAACCCTTCATACTACCTCAGACTTTCGCAACTTGAGATGTATCAATGAGTACTTGCAATAAGCCTCACAAAAAAAAATATATTCAATATGTTCAAGTGTGATTAAATGAGAGAGATTTGTCTCTTATTTATACTTTCATGTAGCATTACATTTTCCTTATTTTTGGGAGTTATCCATTTACTTTATTATTTTTGGGGAGTTATCCATTTGCAAACACTTTGACTTTTAGAGGCTTATATATGACTCATGAGGGTCCTCCAACTTCACATGGCCATAAATCTCTAACTATGAGGAGTTATGTGACATTCCACATACCACTGGAAATGGAATGACAAGCATTATCCATATAGGATAGTTTCACTGACAAATTCACTGACCTAAATCTCATTATTCCATAATTAAGCATGGGTTCTCTAACCATACTTCTAGGATAACTCAATCCACAAAGCGTCTTCCGGTGAGGGATTTCACCATAAGGGGACCAATTTGGAGTTCATCCATTTTTACTTCTTATCAACCATGACAAGACAATAATGAGTCATATTTACATCAAACAAACTTGGGTCCATTACCTAGACCTTTGTGCTACCGGAATTTGCTACCGGACTTTCTTCAAGGGTTGACATCAATGACAACCAACCTTAATCAACAAAAACCTTGTATATGCATAAATATCATATATGTGGCCTAATAATGTAAACATAGTTACTTTCATATGCATAAATATCAGTTATGCTTCTAGATAATGTGATTCTTACTTGCACTTGGAAAAGTTGGTGGTTTCTCTTGCTCTGGTGGCACCAAGATTTGCATGTTGAGTGACACCTATAATGATAGGGACAAATGAAAGTTAAATCTTGTAGCTTTCAATGTCCTAGTTCTAGATTTTTTATTACCATGCTAAGAATCCATTAACCACTTGTAAGAGTAGGAGTAGCTAAGGTCCCAGGCATGGAGAAATGAGTGGGAGCAAAGATAGAAGTCGAAGCCAATGACGAAGCCAAAACAGCAGGTCATTCACAAGTCTGTGAAGGTAGAAGGATTCCACATATTCTTAACCTGCACGAAGAATCCAAATTCAACTATTGCTTCATAATGGCATGGTCATATTATGTTATACAATGAATACCAAGGTATTACTCTTCCCACAGATAGTATAACTAGTGATGGATATAATGATCATAGTATATACTATACTATACTATACTATACTATACTATACTATACTATTTTATTTTTCTAAAGTATATTATTTTTATGCTTTCAAATACCTACTAATGCTTCTAAGATAAAACTAGCAACAATAGTTATATTTGAACCAGAGAGAGTTGCAGATGGTCTAACTAGTGAAGGATATAATGAGTATAGTATATACTGTACTATACTATTTTCTTTGTCTAGAGTATAATATTTTTATGGTTCCAAATACCTAATTATTTGATCTAGATGGATGTTGGTGGCCTCCCACCTATTCCAACTAGCTCATTTTGGCATATTTCCAGTTTGACAGTTTTTTCCTAGTTTTTGGGGCCCTGACTTTCGGGGGCGTTTTGAGGCCCTAAACAACATTTTTAGGGATCGTCGCAGTCAAAATGTAAACATAGTTAGAGTTTTATGGAAAAATGTGTATTCCTTGGATATACCTTTCCAACGGGATATCATGCACCTAAAACGGAGATCATATGCAAAAGTTACGACCCTGGGAAGTTGATGTACGAACTTACCCAAACAGGGCCCATGTGACTTTTGGCGCTTCATCTCCTAGGATTAGGTTTTTGGATGTCTAGGTTTTTTGACATTCCTGTTTATTGTAAAAATTCCTTCAGAGCCTCATTGTAATCATCTTCTTGTGAATGAGCGTAGCCATCACATCTCTTCTCAGAGATAAGCCACCACCATTCTAGCAAGCTTGTTTCCCGCTACATTTTACAATTTTAGATTGTTTCCTTATGGAATAGAAACCAGTTTTATTGTATATATGTTATTATGTGTTAAGCATATTTTGATAATAATCTATATTCATTGCATTATGCTCATAACATCTGGGTCATTATTCCTACTATTGCTTCTAAGACAAAGGTAGCAACAGCTGTTGCATTTGAACCAAAGATAGAGGCATAGGCCAAGGCATCACAAGAATTTGGTTCTCTCATCTATCCCTAAATGGATAGATATTAAGTATATGAGACCTGTTTAATAACAAAATCTATATTTATTTATCTACGTAATATTATTCTTCAAATAAATAAGGTCATAAAGGAAGTATCAGGGCACTTAGAAGCAAGCAGAGCACGTGGTAGAAAAGACTCCTCTGCATCCAACAAAAAGGATTCTATTGTGAGTGTTTCCTCTTCAAACTAAATTATTTTTCCTTGTTTCATTTGTTCCATGGAAAAAAAGGGTGTAGGTTGCACGTGATCGAATTTATGTAGGAACTTGTACTTAGTCTCACCATTGTCTGTCGTTACAGAATTTGTCGTAGATATAGATTGTTGGTTCTCTATCGAATACATATGAATGCGCTGAGTCAATTCGAGTCTAAGAATTTCTCATTTTTTTTCTCTTTGGAAACCCAACCTGCCACTTATGATTGATAAGGAATAGTGAATAGGTACCCCCATCAATTCTATACATGTACGATTATTTGATCCCCAATTACTGGATGTTCACTTTTCTCAAGTATGCATTGATTGACTTGAACTCACTACACCACCACTAAAAACGTTCTTGCCATTATCCTACAAGTTGCATCTGGAAAGGTGTTGATCCTATATTTAAGAGTCATTTATTCTACGATCTCACAAGGTTCTCCCCATTCTCATCACCTTTGAAGCCCCCATTACTTTAAGGAAGATGAGGCATAATCATTTCCAGGTGCCCTAGTCAAAAATGCCTTTAGTGCCCATGTGTCACCAATATTTTTCCATTTTCCATTTATAATTTATGCTAGTTTAATTATTACTACTACATGTGATCATCAAAAACAACTCTTAAATATTCGTTGTGCATGAAAACTCTCCCAAGGCTTGCAATTTTTATATTCGTTGTGCACGAAAACTCTCCCAAGGCTTGTGTTTTTATAGAACAAGCATAAGAACATACATAAATTTGAGGTGAAGGCAGTGTATCCTCTCTCCTATATCACTTGGTTGTTTAAATTTCGATTCAATCCACGTAACGATTATCATTATAAATTTATAAAAGGTTGGGATGTTCAGCTTTCTAAATGCAGAGATTGTTTTTTAAAGCAAATCCCAACTTGATAAAAGCATCACGACTGCTGCCATACAGTCCTTGTCATCTGGTCAGAATGATTTTCATGTGAATCCAACATATGGCTGCTTATTATCGCTCAACCAAAGAATACCTCCCAAGTGTACGTACATTCAAATCATTTAACTTGTTTTATTATCAAACGACATTTTTTTGAACAAACTTTATTAGCACTTACTTTTGAAGTGTTATTGACACCGACACAAATATGTTACTTATATTCTCTTTAACAGAAGGAAATCCAACACCATATCTTTTGCATTGGAATGGCACATGCGACCTACCATCATTGGTAATTTGGGAGATGAATCTTTGTAAGATCCAACATGTATAGTTTAATTTTGTGTATAAGTGACAAAAAGTAAGGATTTTAAGGCAATTTCAAATGTGGCGACTCAATTTTGTGTAGCTCATTCTTAGTATATGAATTCAGAACATGTGCACAGTTTCACAAAGTAAATCACTTAATGTTGGAATAACATGACATTATTTATATTCTACATGTGTTTACATCATCAAAACACATACACTTGACTTTTTAAAACTCAAAAAATTACACTACTATATTCCTAACTCAATTGCACCATATTCCAAACTCTAACAATGGCGGCAGGTACTGCCAGCTATGCGGCCTTGTTTTATTTACTTGCTTCTTTCATTTACACAATAATAATATAATGATATACATAATTCTATTAATCATATACATAATTCTATTATTGTTATATTCTGAACTATGTTGATATTCCCAATTGATCAAAACTGGATATAATGTAATTAAAGTTTTATTGGTCAAAGTGGGATGTGAATTTTGTTATCCCACTGCTACCACTATAACCTCCAAGTATGCCCACAATGCCCCATACAAGACACACAAGGTAAGTCAGGTTTTAGAAATAGTGACTTCACATTACGAATGACCTTAACAATACACTCCATCACCAACTCCCCTACACCCTGGGGGCAATTGTTTTTTTAGGATTATTATGATAAGTTTTATTATAGTTAAGTTATATGGAATTATTTAAAAAAAAAAAGATTAGCATATGGTTAATTTAGGAAAAAGGACTAAAGTTTAGATCATTTTTGAAGTTATCATTTCCGAGTGAACCATCTAATTATGTTTAGTGATAATAATTTACTAATTTCTTCTATGTTGTTTCATTGAAAGAATTTCACAAGATGCCTAAAATTAACCTTTAGAATAGATTTTTGGAAAAAATAGGTTTATGCTGACATTAGAATAGTCACCATCCTTCTTTACGTCGATAATATTGTTCTCATGACCATGTGCCCCTTTGATCTCTACAAACTATTAAGAATTCTCAAGGATTTTTGTTATACCATGAGTATGATGTAAACACTAAGAAAAACAAATGTTATGATTATCAAATTCAAAAGATCACATATGCTAATTTTTTGTATAACAATAATAACTTTGAGGAATTTATTTCATATAAATATATGAGAGCTACCATCATCACAAGATTTATTTTAATTACAGTATTGAAAAAATAATTAATAGGGAGAGGAAAGACTATTTTGGTCTTAAAAACAATTTGTAAATTAGCTTATTTCTGGTTTTGGGAAAAAAAACACTGAGCTATGAGACTCGTCATCCCTGTTATATTATATGGATGTGAAGTTTAGGGTTGTACCATCTCTAGATAATCAAGCAAATCCAAAAGCATTTAATTATTTAATTAATATTAAAATTAAAATCCCTATATTATCCTTCTCATTGAATTGGGTCTTTCCTCATTCAAAGTATGGTTATGAAGGTGGCTAATGTAGAAGCACAAGACAATTAACTTGAAAGAAAAGAGGCTTCCTAAGATCGCTTCAAACTCTAGTCAAAGTCACTCACAATTCAAAATCATTGTTGTTAAAATAAGAATCAAATCTCTTGAGCTTCATAGTAAAATCTAGAATTGGACAATTCCTAAAATGCTCCGGGGTGCATCTTTGCGGTATTGCTAAGATGGAGGATGAAAATCATTTTTTCTAATAATGTCGTTTGTACACCCGTATTAAATTTCAATTTCAAAATATTTGTGACAATACCAACATTCACAATCTTTTGATTCATAAAAATTAATAAAATATAAGAAAGCTTTATAAAATATTTTTTAATATAAAAATAAAACTTTAAAGTAATCAAATTATTTTTTTACTATTTTTCTTAAGATTTTATAAGCCAACAATTATCATCATCATCATTTTATTTTTATACATAATAATAATAATAATAATAATAATAATAAGGGGTGGCAGGAGGGAGAGGGGTTATCTATGACCCCAATGAAATTCAAGAACTAGTCTACTCCTGGGGATTAGAGGAAGAAACCAATAAATAGCAGAAGCTCTGAGCCTCTAGCAAGGACTCTCCCAAGCCTAGAAGCTAGCCATCAATGAAATCACGGTGATAGGAGACTCTCGGATCCTAATCCAATCCATGGTCACCAACTCATTTCCAAACCAAATGAAAGTTCGACAAATCTTCAAGAAAATCTAGAGGCTCTCTAATTCCTTCCGAAAGATTGAATTTTTTCATGTGCTTTGGCATTTAAATGGCGAAGCAGACTAGGCAAAAAATGCATCTGCCCCCTTGAGAAAGGGTCATGTCTCCCTCAATGGGACCCTGTCTTTCATCCCCCTTCCATAGCGGCACATGGCGGGTGGTCAGTTGGAAATATCGAGGCAGGTGGCACTCAGATCCTCCTCGTTCCTTGACTTGTGGTAGCCCCTCCCCATCACACAGGTCCGATGCTTCCCCGGCACGTTGGTACTTCATCCCCCAGCTCACATATTTTTATTCCCTCCTGCATGAACTTGCCATCATGTCCCTCATGTAGTTTTGTACCAAGCCCATCCCCCTCCCACATGGCACTCGAGCAAGGCCCCTCCAAATCTTGGCATCGCACGCTCGCATTGCAGATAAATCAAGGGGGGCATCTGCTTGCAGTTCATTTCACTGTGGTGATTGTCTTTCTTGCTTGCTTGGTTATGCTTGGTCCCTCACCCTGCATTCTCTTTCATTTTATCCCCCTGTCTACCCAATGGCCTCCAGCTCCAACTCCACTGCTCCCCCTAACCCCCCCTCTTCTCTAGAACACGAAATTCATAATCTGAAGCAAACTCTCAACGTGCATAGGGGTTTTCTCCTTCGACTGGACGGGGAAGGTGGCCAATGATTCGAGATGCTCGAGGAATATTTAATTCAACTCAGAGAGGAAGCAGTAGAATCCCTCACGCACATGACATAGCAAGTCAATGGAAAAATTGTTGAATTGGAAGCACGACTGGAAAAGCTGGAGCTTCAAGCCACCAGGCCGAACCTCCAAAGTAATGCAGGGATGAAGGATTCACTAAATGAAGGACCCTCAAATCTGGATTAGTAGGTTTAATTATGCTCCTCTTCACTAATGGAAATGGCCCTCTTTTGGTTCTCTGGCAGATTCACTGTAAGCGGGATTTTAGCCCTTTTTTAATCATCAGGTAGATACACTGTAAGCAGGTTTTAAGACTGTTAGTAGCCAAGTTTTGGTTTCTAGGACAGAAAGGGAATTTATGGGATTTATATCAGGGCAGATATATATGTAATCTTGGAAATCATGCATAGGATGCATGTCTTAATTTTGTAAGATGTTTTCATAGTGGTCATACCACTACTTCTTTAATATAAATTCCACTTTCTTGTAAAATAATAATAATAATAATATGATTTTTTAATTAAATTTTTTGTTTCTTTTATATTAAAGTCTTTAAACCAGCGTAGATCCATCTTAAATCGGGATCTATCAATCACTGAGAGGGATCCAATTTCTTAAGGTGTAATTTTTTTTGTTGTTATTTCATTCCATGTCAAGTTTTACATGGTGTGTAATTAAAAGTATTTTTTGTTGAGCCGACCTTATTTTTATTGTTGTTATTTTTTAGGACTTTAATTTTTTTTTAATGTAGCATGCAATTGTTTTTTTAATTGAGCCAACTTTATTTTTATTATTATTATTTTTTAATTGAGAGGGCTTTAATTTTTTTTTAATGCAAGGTTATCTAACATAACATAATGTCTCAACATCTCCCTCACATCTCCCTCATACTAGAGTGTAGAGCACCTTGCTACTCTCGATGCAATAAGTTTAAAAATCATATTGTTAGTGTTGATGTTTTGGTAGTTGCGGGAGGTATTCCCTCCTAGAAAAATTTTCTTAGAGAATAAGAAGATTCCAAGAAGTCAAAGGAAGACCATTGAACAATTGAAAAACAACTTGGAAAAGAATAAAGTGAAATAGAAGACCACATAAGAGAAGTTGGCCCACATAAATAATAAAGTAAATTTGAAGACCCAGAATAAGAAGTCGGCCCCATGCAGGCACCCAGATTAGTATAAATACAAGTCTAGGTCAGTTCATGTGTACAGTCACACAGTTCCCCTCCTGCAGTGCATACTGGCCAGTTTCAACTATAGTTGCAGCAGTCTCGCTATTTTTGGTCTCTAGTTCTCTTGGAAAGTGCGCCCCACTTGGGGAAGGATATTATTGGTGGATCTTGGTGATTTCTTGTGTGCACTACCTCTGGAGGATTTGTGCTAAGGTTGTGTGGTGCTTCTCAGTTTCTTTGTGTCAATTATCAGTTGCAGTTCCAGTAGTAGTAGCAATTGTAGTAACAGTTGTAGTTTCAGTTACCAGTTACCAGTGGCACTAGCTCTGTGGTGCCAATTATAGTGATGTGCCTATCTTGGTTCTAGCTCTGTGGTGTACTATCTTGCTTGCATTTCTATGGTGTTGATCAATTGTCTACCCTCGCTAGGGTTTGAGAAGAAGAAGAGATAAGTATTTGTTATCAGGGTTCTTCATTCTTGGTTTTTCTCTTGTGATTAGAATTTGTTCATGGTTGTATTGGAATATTTTCTCTAAGAAAAGTTAGTTGAGCTTTTCCCCAAGTTTGGGGTTTTCCTAGGATAAATCTTTGTGTCCTCTTATGCTCGTTTATCTGTTGCTTATATATTTCAATATATGATTATTGAATGTTAAAAGAAGATAAAAATGCTATGGTAAATCTAATGTACGAAACTAATGAAAATCTGCCAGTTAGTAATGTTTATTTTATTCAAATTCTAGGAACATTAATTTATATATATAATTTTGTTAAAATTATTTTTCATAAATAAGAAATAACATTTTTTTAATTTAAAATAAAAAATATAAAAATTTATGATTTTATAATATAAAATT
>ML795402.1:84384-120125 GCA_009831015.1 Picea engelmannii
ATATATATATATATATATATATATATATATATATATATATATATATATATATATATATATATATATATATATATATATATATATATTCTAAGGTACTAGCTCTATTATATTAGTAGAATAGAGAAATAATGCAGAGAATAATACCGAGATAGCAACAGAATACAAAAATATTGCAGAGATAACAACGGAACAACAAATTATATTGAACCACAACACCAGAATTATACCTTTATTGATAGGAAACAATGTTCACTTGCCTCTTCGAGGGGGAAACCTCCAGCAGAGCAGAGCTCTATTACAATAATTTTCCAAGACAAAACTCATCATACCCTCTACTCTTATTTATACTAAATTTATCTATCCAAAAGAACAATCTAGAGGAAGATCCTTGTAGAAGTGGAAGCTTCTATTAGGTCTTATTACAATTGAATTATTCCTCCTTATTACTAAGCCTTATTAATATTGACCTTTATTACATGGAAATACATTATTCTACCCACTTGAGGGGTTAGGTAGGTTAGGTCCCTAACATGCCCTCCCCCTTAAAATCAACCTTGTTCTGAAGGCTTGAGATGAGGAAACTATTGCAGAATGCTAGATGGCTACCAGGTGGCATCGGTTGGAGTTGTATCTTTCCACTAAACTAATGCTTCCTTGATGGTGAGTTGACGAAGACGACGCTCATGCTGGTCCAAAAATTCTTATGGCTACAACCAGATGGATACTTCTTCATCCAACTCGAGAAGGCTAGTTTGAGTTTGACACGCAATTCCAGTCACCTTATTTAAGCATGAGACATGAAAAATAGGATGGAGCTTAAAAGAACTAGGAAAATATAACTGATAGGCCACCTGTCCCATGCGCTTGAGAATTGTATAAGGACCATAAAATGTGGGTGCCAGTTTCTGACAATGTTCATCCTTGAGTGAAGTTTGTTTATAAGGTTGCAGACAAAGAAATACCTAGTCTCCTTCAACAAATTGACGTTTTAAGTGACCTTGATCAACTTGTTGTTTCATGTAATTCTTAGCCATGACCAAATTCTCTTTGAGGGTATGGAGAATAGCCTCTCGAACTATAAGCGTTTGGTCAACTGCCTGAACCTTTGAGACACCTAGAATACAGGAGAGAACGGAAGGTGGATTTTGTCCACATACTGCTTCAAAAGGAGTCATGTGAGTATTTGTATGGTAACAAGTGTTGTACCACCATTCATCTAAGGGGTAACCAATAAGCCCATTGATTTTTCCTTTCAGAGGCAAAACACCTCAAATAATCTACAAACACTTGTTGACAAATTCATTTTGACCATCATTCTGGGGATGATAAGCGGTGTTGAGATGTAATTGGGTGCCCTATAGCCTGAACAGTTCTTGCCAAAAATTACTAGTTAAAGTGGGGTCTTGATTAGAAACAATAGAATGAGGCATGCCATGAAGCTTGAAGACATGATCCATGAAAAGTTGAGCCACAGTGGATGCAGTAAATGGATGTTGAATAACACATAAATGAGCATACTTGGAAAGATGATCAACTACCACCATGATGACTGACTTATTGCCTAATTTAGGTAATCCCACAATGAAATCCATAGAGATGTCCCTCCAAATAGTGGGTGGAATCGAAATTGGTTGGAGTGTGCCAAGGGATTTGATTATTTCTCCCTTGTTACGTTGACAAATATCACATTCTTCCACAAAAGTGCGAACGTACTTTTTCATACCATCCCAGAAAAAAGAACATTTGACCTTGTCATATGTTTTGGTAAACCCTGAGTGTCCAGCTGTGGGAGTAACATGAAGCTCAGAAATCATTGTGGATTTAAGTTGTGATTGTTTACTTAAATACAAACGACCTTTGTAGTGAAGTAATCATTGTGCCAAGAGTACCCTGGGGAAATTGGAGAGTTGTCTTTCAATTGTTGGATCATATGTGAAATTTTAGGATCTTGTAGCCATTCCCGGCGAACAGCTTGGAGCCAATATGGTACAATGAAGAATAGGGATAAAAGGGACCCTTCATCTTCATATTTTCGAGAAAGAGTGTTAGCAATCACATTTTCTTTTCCTTTCATGTAAATGATCTCATAATCATATCCAAAGATCTTAGTTACCCATTTTTGTTGGTTTGTAGAGGAAGGTCGTTGCTCTAGAAAATACTTGAGGCTTTGATGATCTATCTTAATTTGAAATCGTTTCCCCAAGAGATAAGGGTGTTATAGATCCACTGCATGCAGAATAGCCAACATTTCCTTTTCATAGATTGATTGTCCCAAATGGCGATCTGACAATTGTTTGTTGGTAAAGGCCAAAGGTCTTCCCTCTTGCATAAGAACTGATCCAATTCCTCTCCCAGAGGCATCACATTCCAGGACAAAGGTCTTTGTGAAATCAGGAAGGGCCAAGACCAAAGTAGTGCACATAAGTCACCTTCAATGCTTGAAATAATTGATCAGTTGTGGGATTCCAAGTGAAAGAATTATTTTTAAGTAGAGTAGTGAGAGGCACCGCAATCTTTCCATAATTTTGAACAAAATTGAGATAATGTCCTATTAAAACTATAAAACCACGCAAGATTTTGATATTCTTGGGGTGAGGCCAATCCTACATGGCTTCAATCTTCTTAGGATCCACCCGAACACCAGCCTTGCCAACAATATGACCCAAGTACTCGACTTCTAAGGCACCAAAGGAACATTTAGAGTGTTTGAGGAAAATTTGATTCTAAGAGAGTAGATGAAGAACTTGATCCACATGGGCAAGATGGGATTGTCAAGTTTTACTGTAGATGAGAATATCATCAAAGAAAACTAAGACAAAATGATGGATAAAAGGGCAAAAGGCGTGATTCATGAAGCTTTGGAAGGTGGAGGGGGCATTACACAGGACAAAGGGCATGACCAAGAACTCATAGTGACCCTCATGAGTTCAAAATGCAGTCTTGGGGATGTCAACGTCTTGCATACATATCTGGTGGTAGCCAAAACGTAGATAAAGTTTGGTGAAATATTGAGCACCACTCAACTTATCCAAGAGATCATCAATGAAAGGAATGGGAAACAAGTCCTTGATGGTCAGTTTATTGAGGGCACGAAAGTTAGGACACATGCGCCAAGTACCTTCTTTCTTAAGTACCATCACCACATGATAATAATAAGGGTTGGTATTGGGGCGGATAACACCCGCTTGTAGCAATTCCTGCACGATTTTCTCAATTTCCTTCTTTTGGGAAAAGGGATGATGATAAGGGAGAAAATTGGGAGGAAGACTGCTAGGAAAAAGGGGTATGGAATGATCATGAACACCATGAGAAGGCGGAAGTCCCTGAGGAGTGGAAAAAATAGCTTGATTTTTGGAGATAATAGCTTGGAGGTCAGGATGCACAAAGGGTGTCTCAACCGCATAAATAGAATGGAGTTGAGAAATAATACCAAAGTGGCCTTTCTTGAGGAGTTTTTCTATGTGATGGAAACTCATGATCTCAGGAGAACTAGCTGTCAGACCTTGGAAGTGATACCTTTGTCCCTACTATTGGAATTGCATGTCTAATTCCTTAAAATCCATAAGAATGGGACCCAAAGTGCGTAACCATTCAACACCTAGCACAATGTCACACCCGCCCATTTCAATGGAAAACATATGAGATTTCAGGTGGTAATGCGCAATTTGAAGACGTACATTTTCACAGCACCCACCACATTTCATGGACCCACCATTGGCTATCATGATTTGAAAATTATTGACAACACAAATATAACAATTAGTTTCCTGGGCAATGCGACGATGAATAAAATTGTGGGTGCTACCACTGTCAACAAGGATGTTGACCTTCTTATTATTAATATAGCCAATGATCTTGAGGGTTTGTGGAGAAGATAAGCCAGTGAGGGATTGCAAGGAAATGAGTGGTTGAACTTTGGGTGGGTCGGTGGGCTACGGGGTAGCATCGAGAAGGGATGGCTCTTCAACGAGTGGAACTATCACATCTTCGGAAATGGCCACAAAATGTTTTTGTTCCTTACACTTGTGCCTCGGAAAATATTTTTCATCACAATTATAGCAAATACATTCAATTGGAATTCATCCATTTCATCCCTTGTTAATTTCTAGATGTTGAGGAGAGTGATAGGGGGGCTAGGATTAGGGGGTCGAGGGTGAGGAACAAAAGAGGGTTTTTTGTTCCGGGAAAAAACAACTTGTTGGACTTCTTTAGCATGTTTAGTAGCTTCCAACCAAGTCTAAGGGTGGGTCATGAGAACCTAGGATCATATTTCATCCTTTAGGCCACTGATGAAGAATTCATGAAAGAAATCATTTGACATGCCCTCAGTTTGAAAGGCCAAATTCTCAAAAGTAGTTATAAAGTCTTCCATTGTCCCTAATTGTTTCAACTTGGTCAAACCACCAAGATAGTGGGTATTAGTGTCATAGCAATCATAGAGATTTAAAACAAACTGGGTCCAAGAAATATACCCATGAAGTGAATTTTTACTCCATTTCCACCATTACCATCGTTCAGGATCTAGATAGAGGACAACATAGCGAAGTTTGGCCAACTCATCAATAATACCATGCAGAGAAAAATAATTCTCCATTTGAGTGACCCAACCCGTAGGATCAGAGCCATAAAATTTATTGACCTCGACGTGGGGAAGATGGGGGTCACATTGAAAGGAGTTGGATTGAAAATGCAGAGAATGAGAGGAATTAGCAGCATCGGGTGGCTCCGAGGAGGAAGGACCCAAAGGGAGGTTCAACAACTGGTTGATAGCAAACTGGACGGTGTTAATTTGGTTCATGAATTTGTCTTCCATGGTGTCAAATTTGTGCTCGACTTGGGTCTTGAATTGTTCAAGGAGGGAATTGGTAGAGGTAATCTCAGATGTCACGTGATTGATGGAAGCTTGTAGGGCTTGGTTGCGAGTGGTGGCCATTTAGAGAGGGGAAGTGTGGGTAAGGAAAAATGGGTGGGTGGGACCAAAAAAAGGACTTATAAGTTATAGGTACCATGAAAATTAGGGCGAGAAGGGAAATATAATGGAATAGGTGGAAAAATAGGGAAGCTAAGAAGGGTTTGGGTCCACTAAAAAAAAAATGTGACTACGATCAGGGAGAAAAGGGGAATCCAATAGGATAGGTTCCAAATAAGTGTGTCGGAGGGACCACTATACTCTTTTTTTTCACTCTTGTGGAGTTATACTCTGACCTGAGTAATATTGTAGTGACGAAATGCCCAAATGCTTAATAGGAAGAAATGTGTAGTAATTTCGCAACCAGAACGCAGAAGGTAATTGTGTTGCAATAGATCTTATATGTTATATTTTTGTATTTGTCCCAAGGGTTAGAGTATTTATGGTTTCTACAGACAAGGGTTTTCCATGTGTTACATCTCTCTGATATATGTGCGGGGTCCAACAGAAGTACTCGGCCCAATATCTCAGGGCACCAACTAAGGAGGCTAGATTGTTCCCTTATCTGTATTACCCGACTACCCAGGTACTAGAGAGTATCTTCCAGAGTGTCGTTCTCATTGACACTATAGAAGTCAAGTGACTAATCGTTTTATCTATGGAGGGCTTCAAGATATCTAGGTCAATCTATATACAAGTGTTGTTTGTGTTGGATCATGTTGTCATTGATGTCAATGGTTTATTGATTGATGTCAAGTGATTGATTTATGTCAAAGGATTGATTGATTGATTATTGATGTAATGTAATATGTATTATCCTTGATGAGAAAACATAGATGAAGATGGATCAATGAGTTGGCATTGTTATGATGAAGATGGATCAATGAGTTGTCATTGATACATGATGAAGATGGATCGATGTGGTTTCATTAGTATATGATGCATTGTTGGAAAAATATATAGATGACTCATTATTGTCTTATCATGATTGATAAGGTGCACAAATGGATGAACTCCAATGTGGTCCCTTTATGGTGAAAGCCCTCGCGGGAAGATGCTTTGCATATTGAGTTATCCTAGAAGAATGGCTGGAGGACCCATGCTCTCATTATTGTCTTATCATGATTGATAAGGTGCACAAATGGATGAACTCCAAAGTGGTCCCCTTATGGTGAAATCCCTCACGGGAAGATGCTTTACGGATTGAGTTGTCCTAGAAGAATGGTTTGAGGACCCATGCTTGTATGTGTAATGATGATATGAAGATCAAGGAAATTTTTGGTGAAACTATCCTAGATGGATAGTGCTTTTCATGCCATTTCTGGTGGTATGTGGAATGTCACATAACTCCTCATGGTTTGAGAGTTATGGCCTTACGAAGATGAAGGACCCTCATATGAAGGTGTGAAGCCCACAAGGTCAAAGAAGTCAAAGTTCTTGAAAAGAATAAATCATTATTTAAATGATAAAGTAAAGTTACAAAGTCAAGGTGGATTATTTAAATAATAAAGAGAAGTGACAAAATCAAGAAATATTATTTAAATGATAAAGTAAGGTGACAAAATCAAGAAGGAATATTTAAATGATAAATTAATGGAGAACTTTATAATTATGGAAAGTGGTTAACCCTAAAAATGAGGAAAATAGGTTAAGTGACCTATAAATGGGTTAAGTGACCTAGAAATAGGTTAATTAACCTAGAAATGGGTTAAGTGACCTAGAAATAGGTTAAGTGACCTAGAAATGGGTTAAGTGACCTAGAAGATGAAGAGTATAAATAAGAGGCAAGGATCTCTCATTTCAGATAACACTTGAGCATATTGAAGATCTATAGGTGAATGAGGTAACCAAAGGATATCTAAGCTGGATTTCAAAGGGAAGGTGAAGAAAAGAGGGCAAGAATTCAAGGGAGGATAAATTATTTTCATGATTCTTTCTAAGGTATGTTATTTACAAGTCATCTCACCATTTTCATAATAAAAAAAAATTTATAATGATTCAGACCATGAGATTGATATTTCATTGATGAAACCTATCCAAGTATTTGTGGTAAAAAATTCATCTTGTGGGTCATTGTATTTTTGGAGATACGCTCCGTGAAAAATAGGGTTTGTGGCTAGTCCTAAAACTAGTCTAAAACAAGTATTTCGGGTAAAAACGTCATAACTTATTCATAACAGATCCAAATTTAGTGAGACCAATTTTTTTGGTTAGATTACAGTCTTTAGTATGTTGTGTAATAGTTTCAAATTTATTCAACAAATATTCTGTGTGGGTCACTCTCTAGAATAAGCCAAAATTCAGCAAGGTATGTCATTTTTGCTATAACTCATTTTCTGAAAGGTTCCAAGTAGTGAAACCTAGAGTAATGGCATAAAACACAGTGAAGAAAATTGTGTATTAGTTTCAGATCTGTATTCATTACAGGTACAAAGTTATGATTATTTCAAGTTAGGCTTGTTGACTAATCCAAAACTAGTCATGGTTGAGACAAGCAGTTGATGAGTTGGCACATACATGAGGTGCATAGTTGATGATGTTGGTACATATTGATGAGTAGTTGAAACATGATTGGTATATACTTGGTACATGGTTGGTTTCACTTGTTTATGGTACATTTTGATTACAGATTGTTTGGTACAGGTTGGAGCATGGTTGATGCACTTGTTTATGGTATAGATTGATATATGTTGAGGATTGTTGCCTCATATCAGTTGGTGCTAAGGGTTTAAGATAAGTATTTCACTATAGAGCTGGTGTTCTTGTAGAGTTTTACTCTATTCAGTTGTTGTTGAAAAACCCCAAGGATTGTAGTTTGTAATAAAAAGAAATTGTACATACAACTTGTGTTCTTTGTGTTCTTTGTGTTCCTTGTGGTGATGACTTGTTGATGATATGTTGTTGATATATGTTGTTGATATGTGTTGACATTTAACTAGTTATAAATGAAAGCAATGAGTGATGAGTTAATGGTGATTGTTAACTAAAGAGTTTTGGGAAAAAGAGCCCTACACTGTTCACCCCCCCCCCTCTCAGTGTAGTCAATGTATCCAATAGTTTGATGCACTACCACTCGAAGGGGTACCAACAAGGGTTACAAGGGTGGCCAACAGATGGGCGCTTAGGTACCAATTGTATTTCCTACGTGTATAACTCCCTGACCGTGGTTTTATGTGCGTAACGATAGATATATGTAGCTTTAAGACGTCGGAATACGTCTCTACCCTGAAAAAAATTAATCCACAATTTTCTATCGAGGAAAGTGATATGATACCACTTGTAAGGTACCAGATATATTATATTAGCATAATAGAGAAATAATGCAGAGAATAATACCAAGATAGCAACAGAATACAAAAATATTGTAGAGATAAAAGTGGAACAACAAATTATATGGAACCACAACACCATAATTATACCTTTATTGATAAGAAACAATGTTCACTTGCCTCTTCAAGGGGGAAACATCCAATAGAGCAGAGCTCTATTTCAAGATAAAACTTCTCATACCCTCTACTCTTATTTATACTAAATCTATCTATCCAAAAGAACAATCTAGAGGAATATCCTTCTAGAAGTGGAAGCTTCTATTAGGTCTTCTTACAATTGACTTATTCCTCCTTATTGCTAGGCCTTATTAATATTGACCTTTATGACATGGAAATATATTAATCTACCCACTTGAGAGGTTAGATAGGTTAGGTCCATAATATATATATATATATAAGAAAAACAAAATTATGATGCCCAGTCTTCATAAGCACTATATGATATCCTTAAAGAAAGAGGAGTATGAAAATTCATCTTCTCCCAAAAATAAACAAAATTATGATGCCCAGTCTTCATAAGCACTATATGATATCCTTAAAGAAAGAGGAGTATGAAAATTCATCTTCTCCCAAAAATTATTAATGAGTGTTAACATTTTAATAGGCTAGACCATTTTTAGGTATCCTCCCTCCTACTTTCAAATTTACATGCCAACCAGCTATTATCTATATTTACACATCTCTTCCCTTTACTAAGTTTGAGAAGAACCTGCAAGCATTGAAATTCCAATGAAGTTACCTATCTCTATTACACATAAACATGGGCATTTAATCATGTATGCATTTAGAGATCAAGATACCAATGGACCTTGATTAATGTGATAGAGATCAGGCATCAACATTTCTTTAGTTGTATTTGAGAAATTTCTTATGTTGAGAGGTGTTTTATACAATCAGTATGAGGGAGATGTATAATTTCAATTTTTTTCAATATGGAGTTGACACGTAGAATTTAAAAACATATTTCAATGTCCACCATAAATAAAATATTTTAATATCGACTTTATGTATATATATGTGTGTGTCTGTGTGTGTGTCTATGTGTGTTGATGATGATGATGATGACTAGCATCCCTTGAGAATGAATTGGTATATCGAACCTTAAGAGGGTAAGGGATTACTTGCAATTCTTTAGAATTTTGTTTTTGTGCTAAAAAAACATTAAGAAAAGATTTCCAAGATCACCATAGTTTTGTTGAGTTAATAGTTTAGGAAGGTTGGTAATGTGAAAAATACTTTGAAATTGAGATCTAATATGGGTATAGGCTGGATAATCTAAGAGAAAGATATTTTCATTTTCAACCCTCTTAGTGTCTCTAAGGTGACACGCTCTTTCGTCCCATGGTGTTTTAGGAATTGACCAATGCCTGATTTCACTATGGAGCTCATGAGAATTTGTTCTTATTTTAGCAATGCTTATTTTTTTCTTTACACTTGTCAAAACAGAGAGATAATTTTGATCTTCTAGATTAGGGTTGATTACCTCCTTATAATACCTTAATTTTCTTTTTTCTTCTAACTCTTTATCACACCACATTTTCTCCTTAAATTTTGATTTGATAATATTTTATTAGTATCCTTATTCTGCAAAATGGTCTCTTCCATGATTCCCCAATGGATTAGCTAAGAATTAGCATCTTTATGACATCCCCACTTGAGTTGAAGGTGGTTATGGATGGATTTTGAAGCAATTTTAGGAAGCCTCTTACATCTTCCATGTTTTCTAACTTGTTCTTAAACATTAGGCATCTAGCCATCATCATGCTCTCAATGGGAGAAAGGATTGCCTCTAAGAGGAGGATAGGATATGGTGTATTTCCTTTAATTTTGAGATTATAGGTTATAAAAATATTTTGGATTTTTTGTATCTTTCTCCATGATTCTCAAGAGATATTGTGTCCTCAAACTTCGCATCCATATAGAATAACATAAGTAACAAGATTCCCAAAGAGAATTTTTTTCTTATCCCATATCCAAATATCAGTAGATTTACAATTATTTTCAAGCCCATAATAATCCTTACATCCTCCATTTTTCATTTTCCCAATGTTATAATTCCAATTGAACTTGTTACGAGGAAAACCACTCTATGCCATGGGGTAAACCACAACATATGGAATGAAAGGCCAAGAGCCTACCTTGTCCAAACGTTCAATGAATACCATAGTTGAGCATGAAACTCAAAGCTTTATACCTACAACCTGTCCTAATCAACCAAGATATGCAAGCATATGGTGATAATATATGATGTTAGCACATAAAATAGCATAATCGATTAACATACGTGAAAAATACACCCATGGAATAACAATTCAAATATTTTCTTTGCAAGATATCAATTGGACGAGAAAAGAGTATTTCTATTAAAATAATCAACATAAGTATACAAGTGACAAACTTCTATGTCGGCACATCTCGGAACCGCGAAACTAAGTCCCTTCTAGCTAGGCCTCCACCACTTCAATCCTCCACCAAAGGCGGGATCATATAAAGGAGACAATGAGGTTCTCCATCAAAGAGGGAAGAGCTTAGGGGTTGAACAATGTGTTCATAATTTCAAGGATAAAGGGATGCAGACTCAATGTAAAGTGAAATTTATCCAGAGTATCTTTTCTCTCAAAATTCAAATTCTCTCCTTTTCCACGGCTTGGATATGGCTCAATTTATATCCTTAAAATGGAGCTAAAGGGTCAAGTCAGAACATTTCCAATATATGTAAGGTCAAGGATCATGGATATCGTGACGTGACATGGAAACCCAACACAATTTTTAACTTTGAGCACCAAACCCAATGTACATGGGTTGTAGTGGTGCAACCTACATATACACATGTTGTCTAACTGGTAGGGCATATATATGTAGAAAAATATGGTTTTTTGGCTCTAGAAAGTACAAAATGGGACTTCAATTCTGCATAGAGAAATGGAAAGGCCATCCAAGCAAGTTGCATGGGGTGAGGAAAAAATAGCTATAACATATTCCCCCTAATATGTGAGGTCAGAGGATTAATTGTGATGGACGAAATACATTATAATTCCCAAAAGTGGAGTGATGGAGACTCAGCTGGAAGTGTTGGCTACTCATGAGAATATTACAATCCATAATGAATTTGTACACATGGCTTCCAATTTTAATTACACTGCAGATCCATGTGGAAATATACCAAATAGTTGTTCATGGCCAAAGTAAACACATGCCATAGGTTGTCATAGTCACGAACAAGGCATAGTGGAAACTAGTCTCAAAAACAATCTAAAGATATATGTATACAATGGAGTACAATCTGAACTCCCATGATCACTAAAGACATATGGGTATTGGTCCAATGGAAACAACTCAGGAAAGATGCTATTGTAAACTGATGTCTTCTACACTGTCCGCCAAAGGTGCAAATCTACATCATGTTAATAGTGAAGTTGATGTCGAACATAATGAGACTTCGTTTGATTATCGGTCATTAAGGTATACCATTAACAAATGTAAGACAACCTATCGATAATGAAAGTAGGTATCAAGGCACCGAGTACATTCTTATAAGTGTGAATAAAGGTTTTGAGGTCAAACACCTGAAGAATCCATCGATCAGGAGACATTGATGTATTCCCAACTATCAATGGTAGGAGAACTTTCCACTGGTGACTACAAGCCTCTAGGTACTCATAGGACTCCAGGCCTCATTTCCAGAATAGATGAGTAAAATTCAATGGAAGGAGACTTGCTAAAAAAAGAGCATTAAGGAATCTCTCATCAGTTAACATGAGGTACAAAGAAATAGCTTGATGATTTGGAGGAATTTGAACGAAGAGGATGTTCACGAACCAATGACCTTGTGCATCTTTCGCATGCACCAGATGCAAGTAGTGCACGGAAAAAGACTCTCTGAATAGCATTCAATAAGGAAGACTATCGAAAAAGGTGAGGAAACCACCAATAAGGCTAATGGCATCCAAGACACTGCATGAATCCCAATGTTTGAATATATTTCTTGCCATCGAACATAAGGGAAACCCCCTAGTCAGCGACCAATGAGGAGATGTCGACCATTGGGTTCAAGTTTACCTACCCATAATGAAAGTAGGACTAGTGTGCATCATAGGACTACAAATTCATGTGACTTTGAGACACACTGAGGGTATGGCCAACATGCAAAGTCAAGAGTTCTGATGAATGGTCGAAACATGCTTATAGAACTCCTTTGAACAAGATCATGAGACATATGGGGGACTCTAGAAGCATAGACTTGATGATGAAACTTCATGATGTAGGAGTCATCGACAAACTCTCCATAGGGATTGGAAGAATAACTAGTCAAAGGGGTAAACTCTAAGTAACAAGGTCAGCTTCCTAAGGTCATGCTAAACCCAAAATCTGGATGATAGTGGACTCAAAATTTTGTGCTTTGTTCAAAGGTGACATGACTGTTGCCAATATGAGATAATATTCTTTTCTCGCCCATCTTTTTTGTTTTTTCATAGGCAAATGAATGGTATGATACACGAGAGGAAGTGAGTGTCGCAAGTAAGCAACTAGCTCCAAACAATGAAACATACATATGCTCAATGCAAGGAAGTGCATGTGGGGAATGGACACTTGGGGGAATGTTTCCTCTTAGGGTACAGGGTGTCAATATGCAAAGGATATAAATAAGGCTCTACTTGGCTAGTGATGCAAATTGTTGAGGTAAGAGGATTATAACGAGAAAGCGGGAACCGACAATAGGCTCATCACTGCAAGCAATATAATGGAATGCAATTACATCTTAACTCCAAAGAATGTCCTTTTTTGTAAATTTAGTCCCTTAAGCCTGAAAAAGTATAAAACAATACCCAAGAGAACTCTTCTAGACAATGTTGACTAGAGTGTTCATTTTTCGTAAATAGTCTACTTGGTTTGAAAAAGGGTTAAAATTACACCAGATAGACGTCCTTTCAAATTCATTTAATGAGTGTGAAAGAAACAAGTTCACTCAACAATCTTTTATCTTTTGAGAGAGTCGGAAAAGAGCTTAAACAAGACTCATAGATTTTTTTCTGAACAACATATAATGGGGGAGGACAAGGCTCTCGTGCAGGACTTCTATCAAAAGTCAGCAACTCACAGGTAGATGACACAAACTTGGGAGAACCCAAAACTTTCCAATTCGAGGAGGATAAAATAATTGGAGAGGATCCTTCATCTACAATTTATCGAAGAATGCCCCTTATTTGGAAGGATGCAGAAGAAGGAAGGTGAGTCTCTACAAGATAATTCCAATCAAAGGAAACGACCCTAGGACTTGGAGGGAGCATACTCAAAGAGAGTGGGGTGCTCCCTTGTTCAAAAGGTATAGAACTAGAAATTCTAAGGACATGGTCGAAAGATGCATCACCTCCCAAAAGAAGAGTGGGATTGGCCAAAGATTGCATCAACAATGTCACTTCCTTAGACTTGTCACTCTCCAAGAGAAGAGTGGGATCATCAGAAGATTGCATTGGCATGACCACTTCTTCAACCATTGGTTCAATAGGATGTAATACAACATGGTCTAGAGACGCATCACACCAAAAAACAAGAGTGGTTTCAGTCGAAGATTGCATTGACATGACTGTTGGTTGAACAAAATGCAAGACAATATGGTCAAGAGACGCATAACTCCCAAAAACAGGAGTAGTGTCGACTGAAGATTGCATCGGCATGACTATTGTATCAACCAAAGATGACTCAGAACCTGAAGTGTAATATCCCTCGGTTGAACCCAATTGTAAATGTAATGTAAGTGTACTTAAGATGGTGAGTTTTTTTTACATCATTTTTGTAATGCACCTTTCATGGCATAGTGTGTGCATGTACTACACAATAAAATGATGTAGTATGCACATTCTCGGATATCGCACGCAGTAACTAAAGTGCGTGTAGTATGGAGGTTAGCGAGCCTTGTGTATATGATGTGTATTATAGGCTGGTGAGCCAGTTATTATAAGTTGGGATGCTTATGTTTTGGAATTAGGCCAGAGCACCTAGATGTTAAAGGCCAATGTGCCTATTTTGTATATGTCTCATGATTAATATAAAATACATTGTTGCATGCAGACCAACCATGATAAAAGAGATGGGGGACTAAACTCCATCAGTTAGGGAAATGGAGGGCCAAAACTTAAGGGAAAGGGCTAAGCTAGAGAGCTTAAGCCAAAAAGGAATATTATATTAATATTTCTTAAAACATAAAGTATGGATAATTATTTTATCCTAAGTTCTAAAGTTGGAGACAAGTGGACCAAAGTAGCTTCCAACATGACAAGTGTCAAGTTGGGGACATGCATACATATCATGGGGACTTAGCTCATTTTGACACCTTCACCATCATTCTCATGATCATTCTTATGATCATCTCTCCCATGATTCCTTCCATCATTCAATCATCCAGTCAGTGATTCCATGACCACTTCACTCACGCAGTTTGTTATCCTTCAGACATTCATTTCAATGTATTTGAGCCTGTTTCCATAATCGTTTCTGGTTGGTGTACCTGGTTATCTTGGGAGCGGGATTGAAGAAGCAGGTTGTCATGCCCGTGGGAAATTGAAGAGGCGGGTTTTTAGGACCATGATAAATTCTCTGAGTGAGAGAATTGCTAAGAATTGATTTCTTGAAGGTGCTAAACTACAGCTACAGTGCTTTGAGACTTCCTATTTGGCATGTTGCTGAAACACTGGAAGGGAAGTGGGGAAGTTGAAGGACTGTTGAGCAGAGAAGGGGAACACTTCCTTGGGTGGGACAGGCATGTGGGGAATGAGCACCTGAGATGGAGTATTTCTTGTTATCTATGAGCCTTTAGCCTGGCTAGGAATCCCTTTACCCAGGTGGAGTTTAGTCCCATCTCGGGGGTGACTCACTATTGAGAGTGATGAATAATGTAGTCTAAGGATGGGAGGCTCGTGGACGGTCTGTATGTAGTTGGTGACAATATTTCCAAGATAAGTACCAATCGTATGATAAATGTACATGATGCATTGTTATTTATGTGCTTAAGTTACGGTTTATCATATATGTGATTATAACTGTCTATATGTTTATGGGTATTTCCCTGTATATGTTGCATATCTATGTTTACTTTTATTTCTGTATGAAATCATATATTTACAAAATGTAATTGTTTGTTTACATTTATATGTAAAGCTTCTGCAAGAGTGTTGTATGTATATGTTATAATTGCATGCAGTTTGAAGAGAAAATTTATGTGGCATAGATCAGTTGAATACTGGGTATGTTACAGTATGTTCCGCAGTGAGAGAACGAAAGTGTTCCCTTGTTTAGCGTGGCCCAGTCATGGGTGATTGGGGACATTAAAATATGGTATCAGAGCATTAGTTCCAACACTGAGCCTGGATGGGCCAGAAAGGTTCAGTTGAAGTGAATATTCACAGAAGATTAATTTCGAAGTGACCAAATTTCAAGTCATTGAGCATCCATAAAAAATTTTGGCACCGCATGGAAAATGTTGGCGTCCAGGTGTGCACGGTAAATTGTGGCATCGCTTAGAAGAATATTTTGTGTGGGTGCACGCATTGAATTTAGCATTGCACGGTGAGCACGCACATAGTAATGTGCATGTGGGGTGCGCAAGTATTGCAAAACATAGAGGATTTTGGTTGGTGCACACATAGTGTGAGTATAAGTTGTCTCATGACAGTGTATTCAATGGTGCACGCAGATTACTGTGCACAGTGGATATTGGCGCACAACACAAAAGTAGTGTGCGCAAGTCATTGGGGCGACGGAGAAGAAATGCATAGTGGATATAGGTGCGCGGAAGCATGATTTACCTTGTGGTGTTGTTGTGCACGATAAATATGGGTGTACAGGTTGAATTTTTGTGTGCGCAAAGTCATTTGGAAGGTGATGAGTCTAAGTTTAATATAAAATTTTCATGGTATTAGAGGAAAAAGAAAAACACAACCACATCGGAGCATTATTTAAAATGAATTTAGAGTTGGTTTGAGAAGAAATAAATATAGTTTAAATTGCTAAGCCGAGAGCATCTCTGAAATGAATTCTGAGTTTTATATTCCTCCGATTCAGATAGATGGAAGTGAAATATAATCTTACAATAAAAGAATACTATGAAAGAAAACAAGACTCATAAAACCACCACTTAGAATCTTGTAATAAACAATCCAAAATACGCTTCTGCATTTATATAATTGTATTAATCCCAAAATTACAAAAAAGGAATGATAACAGTTATCCTATTGTTAAGGGACCATTTAAGAACGGGCCTATCATCTCTGGGGTCCCTTACCTCTGCTACCAACTGTCCAAAATTCGCTGAAATATACTTAATTTTAGTTGAGAACTCATTTCATCTTAGCAATCTTCTCCTTTAAAGAATCTAACCAAACCGGTTGATTCTCTCCAACACTTTCGATTGTTTCAGCTATGATTTCCTTCTTTTGTCGCTTGCTTATTTTCTTCTTAGCAGTTGGCTAGTTGTTGAATAAATCCTTCATAGTAGGATTCAGCCTGACTTCCAACTACGAGTCTATAGCCAGCTCTATGTGGAATCTAGTCGCTAGAATGTGAGAAAGTACCCTTTCCTCCTTATTTGCAGGAAAGTCTAGCATGTTGGCCAAATAACCAGTCTCACTGGATTTAGCCCTGTCCATGTACCTCAGTTTGTGGATACCAAAATAATTTTACAGAGAGCAGAAAGTCAAGCAATTTGGATATTACTCCATTTATGGATAAGTTGATGCCTCCATACTTGAGGATTGGTAGTTATAGAATCCCAATTATGAAGCACAGACAGACTACGTACAAGTGCGTTGGGTTTCCATGCTCGGCTAATCCATTTCAAATGATTATCTTTTAAGTTCATTACATGGTGGCATTCAGATGACATCACATGGATGTGAAGTATAGAACAAGTGAAATGGGGTGATCTGACTAGCCTTCGCCTGTTCCACAAGTGGTGGTTTTGACATATTGAAACACATGATACCGTGTCTTGGCGAAAGTGGTTTTGGAAAACCGCCTTTTGCCCAGATGTATCTCTAAAGGTGTCGCGTGTCTATGTTCTCAAGACTTGGGTCTTATCTAGAATTGTCATGGTGATAACACTGGGAAATTAGAAGAGATAATTCTGATGAATATATTGAACCAAAATGGTTCATATTTTTCATGAATTGTTGAATTGTTAGCCTAATAAGTTTTGATGGTTGCACGTTTTGCAGAATTAACAACAACTAGATCAGATCAAATCAGATCAATGCAGAGTCCATAGGAATGGAAGAGGCACAAGGCAATTACAGTCATCAAGATGAGAGTAGAGGGATGGATTTCCATTTGGGCATTGAAGGAACAAACTCCAATGGACATGGAGAAGAAAGGAATGAAAACATGAATATGGCAGAGACCCTTAAAAATTTGCAGAAGGATGTCCAAAGCCAAAAAGCTGATAATGAAAGGCTTATGAGAGCCAAGGAGCAATAGGATGACTTCAACATGAATTTATTGGAGGGCTTGAATAGAATAGAAAAGAAATTGGTTAAGGAGAGTGGCTTAAGCAAATCAGGAAGTCACAAGCCTTCGGATGAGACAAGAAAAGCAAGAAGTGTTAGCAGATAGCACCATTACTCCCCAAGGCATTCCAATAAGAGAGTAGGCAGTAGCTCAAGTCCATCCCCTGTCAGAAGGCATAAGAGGTCTAGGGTGGATGAGCTACGAGGAGAAATGAAAAAAATCAAACCTCCTACATTTGATGGTGAGCGCAAGAAGGATGAAGATGTAGAAACATGGTTGTTGGGCATGAGAAAGTATTTTCAATTGCATAATTATTCTTCTCGTGCAAAATGTAGAATTGTTATCTATCAACTCAAGGGAAAGGCCTCCATGTGGTGGGATCATCTTGTGCAGGTGCAGCACATTAAAGAGAAAAGTGTTACTTGGAGGGAATTCAAGAAGTATTTTGAGAAGAAATACTTGACTAAGAGATACTATGACAAGAAAATGAAAGAGATCTTTGAACTCAAGATTGGAAGTATGACCATAGATGAATATGAGAGAAGGTTTATAGAACTGCTGAAGTATGTCTCTTTCATCAAGGACGATACCGTCAAAATTCAAAGGTATTTGAGTGGATTGCCATCATTCATCAATGACAAAATACAGTATAATGATCCCAAGACATTGGAGGAGACCATAAGGCGAGCTAAATGCCTATATGATCAGCAGAAAGCAAGGCTAGATTTCCAAAAGGCTTGGGAAGACAAAAAGAAATTCAATATGGATCATATGAAGAAGGGAGCTAAGCCACCATTCTTCAGAAATAATCCATAGGGACAACAAACACCTAAAGAAACTAGAATGATTGACACAGGGATTCAAAGGCCAAGGTAGCCACCTATTCAATGTTGGGGTTGTAAAGGAGATCATAGGTTCAGGGTTGTTCACAATGTACAACAAGTTGAAACAGTGGAGGACATGGGAAGATATGTGCCAAGGATCTATGCAGCCCTAGACAACAAGAAAGCAGAGTATCGGTCCCACATGATTGAAGTGGAAGGTATGATCAACAACAAAACCATTGCTATTTTAATTGATTCAGGAGTTAGTCATAGTTATATAGACCCTAAGATGGTGGAAAGTTTGCAATTTCCAAGAAGCAAGCATGGGAAATCCTGGTTGGTGCAGCATGCTACAGGAGCTAGAAGAAAAGTTAATGAGATGGTTAAGTCATGCCTCATGGACATGAATGGACTAAACACCAAGGCAGATTTGAACATCTTGCCTTTAGGTTCCTATGAATGTCTAATTGGGATGGATTGGTTGGACCAACATCATACTCTCTTAGACTGTCACAACAAAGAATTTACTTGCTTGGATGAGGAAGGGAAACTAAGGAAAGTGCAGGGAATTCCCATAGCAGTAACCATTAGAGAAATTTCAGTATTGCAGCTGAAGAAATGTTACAGAAAAGGGTTTCAAATATTTACAACTCATATAGAAGATACACATAAAGATAAGGTGCCAAATTTGGAAGATTATGTAGTCCTAGAAGAATTTGAAGATGTGTTCAAGGAAGTACCAGGACTACCCCCAAAAAGAGACATTGATTTCTTTATAAATCTAATGCCTGGAGCAGCTCCAGTGTCAAAGACTCCTTACAGAATGAGTACTCTAGAATTGAAGGAGTTGCAAATGCAGCTTGAAGAACTTTTGAAGAAGAGGTATATACACCCAAGTGTGTCACCTTGGGGTGCCCCATTATTGTTTGTGAAAAAGAAAGATGGAACATTAATATTGTGCATTGACTTCAGACAATTGAATAAAGTGATTGTTAAGAACAAGTATCCTTTGCCAAGGATTGATGATCTCTTTGATCAATTGAAGGATGCAAAGATATTTTCAAAGATAGATCTAAGATCAGGATACCATTAGGTAAGGATTAAAGAAGAAAATATCAGCAAGACCACCTTTAGGACAAGGTATGGTCATTATGAGTTCACGGTGGTGCCATTTGGGTTGTCAAATGCACTAGTTGTTTTCATGTGCCTAATGAATGGTGTTTTCCGAGAATATCTGGACAAGTTTGTCATTGTATTTTTGGATGACATTCTTATATATTCTAAGTCAAAGGAAGAGCATGAACATCATTTGAGGATGGTGTTGCAAGTATTAAGGGAGCATCAGTTGTATGCCAAATTGAGCAAGTGCTCATTTTATCAGAAACAAATTCATTATTTGGGGAATATCATTTCAAAGGATGGGATAGCAGTGGATCTTGAGAAGATAGAAGCCATTAGAGAATGGTCAGCATCGAAGAATGTAACAAAGGTGAGATCATTCATGGCTCTTGTAGGCTACTACAAAATATTTATTGAAGGATTCTCAAAGATCGCACACCCAATCACTTCCTTGCAAAGAAAGGGGGTGAAGTTTCAGTGGACATTGGATTGCGAAAAGAGTTTCCAACACTTGAAACGATTATTGACAAGTGCTCCAATATTAAGGATTACAAACCCAAATGAAGACTTCATTGTATGCACAGATGCATGTAATGAAGGACTTGGTGGAGTCCTTGGTAAAAATGGGTTTGTTATATGTTATGAATCAAGGAAGTTGAAGGAGCATGAAAGAAATTATGCCACTCATGATTTGGAGTTGGCATCCATAGTGCATGCCTTGAGGAAATGGAGACACTACCTCATGGGGAAAAGGTTTTAGCTAAGAACAAACCACAATGGTCTAAAATATTTATTTGATCAGCCAAATCTAAATGCTAGGCAAAGCAGATGGTTAGAATTTCTAAGAGAATATGACTTTGATATAAAGCATATCAAGGGAAAAGAGAATAAAGTGGCTGATGCACTCAACCAAAGGGTGCATGAACTACATGCTACTGCCATTAGCATGTATTAGACTGATATTAAAAGCAAAATTCTGGAGGCTACAAATGCAGATCTATAATATAGAGAATTGGTAGCAAAGCTACAACAGGGTAAGATGCCACAAAAGGTGGGTAATTATAATTTAGGAATAGATGGAATATTGTTGCACAAGAACAGAATTTTTGTTCCAAATGTCCAAGACTTGAAATGTATTATTTTGCATGAAATGCATAATGTCCCTTATGCAAGGCACCCTGGATATAATAAAATCATGGCAGCGATCAAGAGCCATTACTTTTGGACAGGTATGAAGAGAGAGATCGTTGAATACATCACTAGATGTATGGAATGCCAGAAAATTAAAGCTGAGCATAGGCACCCAGCAAGGTTGCTGCAACCTTTGCCCATTCCTGAATGGAAGTGGGAAGTGGTGACAATGGATTTTATTACGGGATTTCCCAGAACAGGAAAGTTGCATGATTCGATCATGGTGGTGGTGGACAAGATTACAAAAGCTATCCATTTTATTCCACTAAAAATTACTCACAAGGCAACAGATGTTGCTGATATTTTCATGAAGGAAGTGGCATGATTGCACAGAATTCCTAAAACAATTGTGTCCGACAGAGACTTGAAATTCACCTTGAATTTAAGGAAAGGATTGTTCAAAGGATTCAGAATGAATCTAAACATTAGTGCAACTTATCATCCTAAGTCTGGTGGACAGACAGAGAGGGTGAACAGAGTGATAGAAGACATACTCAGAATGTATGTGATGGACAAACCATCAAAATGGGAAGACTACCTGCACTTGGTATAATTCACTTACAACAATGGGTATTGGGAATCGTTGAAGATGAGCCCATTTGAAGCACTTTACGGTAGAAAGTGAAATACTCCAATGAGCTGGGATAATCCAGTTGATAGGACAGTAGTTGGGCCAGAGTTGTTCAAGGAGATGGAGGACCAAATGATAAAAATTAAGCAAAATTTAAAAGTTTCCCAAGACAGGAAGAAAAGTTATGCCGATAAGAATAGAATCCATAAAGAGTTCAAAGTGGGTGATCATGTTTTCTTGGGATTTCAAATGGCCCACAAAATCTAGTTGCATCTATGCCTGATCATAATGTATTCCAAGTATCATTGCTAAAGAAATATATACCTGATGTTAATCATGTTATTGATTGGAATGTGATTCAGGTGGAGCAAGAAGGTGCTTTTCAAGTGCATTCGATGCACATTTTGGACCGGAAAATCAAGTAGCTCTGAAATCGAGCCATGGGGCTTGTAAAGGTCCAATGGACCTATTACGGTCCTGAGGACGCTACTTGGGAGCATGAGGATGCAATGCGAACAAAATACTCACATCGTTTTGAGGATTTTTGAAAATTTTGTTGTATATGGGTATATGATGCACCAAGGACAGTGCATAAATAAGGGGAGAGGATTGTAATATCCCTCGGTAGAACCCAATTGTAAATGTAATGTAAGTGTACTTAATCTGGTGAGTTGTTTTGACATCATTTTTGTAATGCACCTTTCATGGCATAGTGTGTGCATGTACTGCGCAGTAAAATGATGTAGTGTGCACATTCCTGGATACCGCGCGCAGTAACTAAAGTGAACGCAGTATGGAGGTCAGGGAGCCTTGTGTATATGATATGTATTATAGGTTGGTGAGCTAGTTATTATAAGTTGGGATGCTTATGTTTTGGAATTAGGCCAAAGCACCTAGATGTTAAAGGCCAGTGTGCCTATTTTGTATATGTCTCATGATTAATATAAAATACATCGTTGCATGCATACTGACCATGATAAAAGATATGGGGGACTGAAATCCACCAGTTAGGGAAAGGGAGGGCCAAAAGTTAAGGGAAAGGTCTAAGCTAGAGAGCTTAAGCCAAAAAGGAACATTATATTAATATTTCTTAAAACATAAAGTATGGATAATTATTTTATCCTAAGTTCTAAAGTTGGGGACAAGTGGACCAAAGTAGCTTCCAACATGACAAGTGTCAAGTTGGGGACATGCATACATATCGTGGGGACTTAGCTCATTTTGACACCTTCACCATCATTCTCACGATCATTCTTACGATAATATCTCCCATGATTCCTTCCATCATTCAGTCATCCATTCATTGATTCCATGACCATTTCACTCACGCGGTCTGTTATCCTTCAGACATTCATTTCACTGTATTTGAGCTTGTTTCCATAACCATTTTTGGTTGGTGTACCTGGTTAGCTTGGGAGCAGGATTGAAGAAGCGGGTTGTCAGTCCCATGGGAAATTGAAGAGGTAGGTTGTTAGGCTCGTGAGAAATTATTTGAGTGAGAGAATTGTTGGGAATTGATTTCCTAAAGGTGCTAAATTGCAGCTATAGTGCTCTGAGACTTCCTGTCTGGCCTGTTGTTGAAACCCTGGAAGGGAAGTGGGGTAGCCAAAGGACTATTGAACAGAGAAGGGGAACACTTCCTTGGGTGGGATAGGCATGTGTGGAATGAGTGGTTGTAGATTGTTAGTTGAGTGAGAACCTGAGATGGAGTCTTTCTTGTTGTCTATAAGCCTTTAGCCTGGCTAGGAATCCCTTTACCTGGGTGGAGTTTAGTCCCATCTCAGGGGTGACTCACTATTGAGAGTGATGAACAGTGTAGTCTAAGGTTGGGAGGTTCGTGGATGGTTTGTATACAGTTGGTGACAATCTTTCCAAGATAAGTACCAATTGTATGATAAATTTACATGTTGCATTGTTATTTACGTGCTTATGTTACGGTTTATCATATATGTGATTATAATTGTCTGTATGTTTATGGGTATTTCCCTATATATGTTGTATATCTGTGTTTACTGTTATTTCCATATGAAATCATATATTTACATAATGTAATTGTTTGTTTATGTTTATATGTAAAGCTTCTGCAAGAGTGCTGAATGTATATGTTATAATTGCATGCAGTTTGAAGAGAAAATTTATGTGGCATAGCTCAGTTGAATACTGGGTATGTTACAGTATGTTCCGCAGTGAGAGAATAAAAGTTTTCCCTCATGTAGCATGGCCTGGTCATGGGTGGTTGGGGACGTTACACAAAGGGCCCCTAGGAAAGGACCATGCTTCTTGTACCATAACAGTAGCAAGGCACAAGCGAGTCAGGTTACCTCCTTTGTAAAGTATACAAAGGAACTTGGGCATATGTCCTATACGTCGAGGCTTCTCAATCATATTAATTCCCCCAACATGAATTACAGTGGTTGGTGACATGCTTCCATCATGACTTGTAAAGGCTAGTAGTTGATATTCAACATGACTTGTAGAGGTTGTTGACGAATCCCCAACATGACTGACAGAGGTTGGTGATATTTGTGCAGTGTGACTAGCAGTGAATAGAGTTTTTCCCCCAGCATGACATGTAGTGGTTGGTTGTTGTTCTTCAACATGACTTGCATAGGTTTTTGACCTATATCCAACATGACTAACAAAGGTTGGTGATATAATTCCAATATGACTCGTGGTGAATGGACTTGTGTTTCTAGTGTGACTTGCAACGGTTGGCTGCGGCATCTGAGACCAAGGTTCGAGGAATAACTTATTTTGAGAGATTGTAGGCTAGGAAGGGTTATGGTATACACCATGGCCCTATCTGGCAGGATTTTATCCTCCTACCAACTGATTCATAAAGGGATGTAAGGGCATCATCACCGAAGAATTCACTTGTGAAGAGAAAGCGACATGGCATGGTTTACTCATGTGAGGATATGTTTCCCCCAGACGAAGGAACTCCATACAAGTGTTTTCCCATACTATAAAAAATGACTCCCTTCAAACAAAACACTAGATAATAAAGGGAGGTTTTCCATGAGAAAAGTGTTTGTAGGAACAGCCACAACGAAAGAAGGATAAATGGACAGGATATAAGAAGTAAAATAACCACCCATTTGAACACTTGATCCTGCAAAAGTGAAGCTGGAATTGGATCCAGAGGAAGGAGGATTCCAACCTCCTACCATAGGAGTTTCTTGAGATATATGAACCCCACCAAACAAAAAGGGAGAATAAGGGGACATCATGCCCCCATACCCAAAACAAGGATTCAAATAAGATGATGAAACTGAGGATGACAAGTGTGAAGTCATGTCTGGAATATCAAAAGAGAAAGGATTAGAGGCCCAAGGTATTCTCTAAGTACTATGATTCAACGTACCACTTGAAAATACAAAATGATTTGCCCTCATGGAATGAGCAAAGGCCATGGGTTGGGTAGCACTAACTGAGGGAGTCACGGGGGCTCCACGAACCATAGCAATGAAAACTCATGATGAAATACAAAATCCTAAGGCCAACTAATAATTAGAGAGCACACCGAAGTAAATCAAAAGGGGCAATGCACACAAACAGGATATAGTGGTTGAAAAAGGGCCTCCCTCACTACAGTAGGTATGCCTCGCCCAAGAGCAGCCTGAAACTGTTACAGGAGAATCCCCTATGGACAAGTGGATTTCCTCTTGGATGCTAGACCCCTAACTCCAATACAGAAAGTGCTATTATGGACACTAACATTCCTTTATCATAAAGATAAATTATCAAAGAAGAAGAGGGAAGAAAGGCAAGTACCTTTTTATCGACATTTGTCCTTGCTCGCTCCAAGCTGATCTTGATCTCCAAGTTCAGTTGAACGTCCTGTGGTACGATAAGAAACAAAAAAAATACTTCCTACTCTACTATGATTATCATTATAATGAATCTATGAAAGAAACAAGTTCATATACACAAACTTTAAAGGAAACAGGCCAAGCATGAATTTATTTTAATGAGAACAAAGTGTTGCTTACAGCCATGGATGTATTGTAGCAGCTTCACCAAGCTCCCTTTGTCAAAACCCTTGCTCAAATAATCCACACACAGAATGTTGATGCTTCAATGATATCTCCCTTATGAGATCATAAATTAGATTCTTTACAATGTCTCTCTCTTTGTCAATACCAATCATGAGATCATAAGTTTGGTATCTCCAATCTCTATCATGTCATGTACCTTTCACCATGAGAAGACCTCCTTATATAATCTTTGAGAGGCCCAACCACTTGAGATATCTTTGGGATAAGTTGAGGATTCCTCTCCTTCAGTTGTGGATCTTCCCTAAGATCATGCCTTGACCTTTGTTTGGAATCCAACCACCTTCATAGATTGAGGGGATTCTTCCCTGATCTCCTCCAACAAATGAAATTTCGCCCATAAAAGGATAGCGTTGCCTCAAAAGGGGCACAGAGTGATGGAACGCTCCCCCAGAAGAGGGTATAGAGTAGGGGAGCACTCCCTTCCAAATTTGACTTTTGAGTGGCTATTCCAGTGGAAAAAGGCTTGTACTCCTTGTCAATTGATTTCTCCTCTTCAAAACTAGTCTTTGAGGTGTCTTTCAAGTGTTCTTGACAAAAATATGATATTTACGACACTTGTCGATGAAATGTGACACTTATGACACTAGGCCATCATCTTAGTGAGTAAATTTAAGGTGTAACAGATTGCCCCCCAAAGTGCGAAGTCAGAAGACGATGATGATTGAAGTACTTTGTAGACTTTTTCAAACAAGGGTACGGATGCAGAGAACCTGATAGAAGTTGTACATAGACATCCAACAAACATTAATGACATGTTTCAAACCCAAGGCAAGCATACCTATGCTTGAGTGATAAATACTTTCTAGGTATGGCCACCATAAAATACACTGTGGATCCATAATTATATTGATAAAAGGTATAGCCACTGAAGATACAATGTGGATCTATACTCCTATGACATGAACTGATCATAGCCATGAAGAATACACAGTGGATCTATGAGATGACAAGACATAGCCACGACCAATACAAAGTGGATCTATGTGACATTATATGTGTCATAGCTCAAAATAACTCCTTTGCAACCTGGGAAAAGTATATATATGAGTGATAACTCAACCTAGGGTCTTCTTATCGATCCCAATGTAGTATGAATCTAACCATGTTAGTATATTTCCTAATGTCGAACATGGTAGAAACCACTTGATTACCGATCAATGAGGTAAATTGTTAACAAGTGTGAGGGAAATCACCAATGATGTCAATGATTCCCAAGGTACTCTAGTACATTCCAACAAATGTGAATGAATAAGATGAAGTCAAACATCCAAGGAATCATCCGATCAGAGGTCAATTATGTAACCCTACTGTCAGATGCGAGGAGGATTTCCATTGAGGCATGCAAGTACCAAGGTACTAACTAGTTTCTAAGTCTAGCTCCTGGATAATGTGTTGAAGTTGACAGGAACAGACTCGTCATAGGAGGGAATTAATGTATCCCCCATCAACGACACAAAACTGACACAGAGATGTAAATTGGTAGATCAAATGAATATGGACTGACACGGGTATTGAAACAAGATATTTGTAATGGTTGACTCTCGAGGTGGATACTTCCCTTGAACGTTGAGGCACAACAGCAAAAACATGACATGGACCAAAACTTGATGATGGAGTGGATGCTGTGACTTTTGTCAGGTTACCTAAAGGAGTAAAATAAACTCAGAGGATTGGCTCAGTGCAGAGGTTCAGCGGATTAAAATGTGTGCAAAGACAAAGTTTCATGTTCAAGGGTGACCGTAAGAGTTACTGGTATTGTTCTCAAAAACTGCTTGGCTTGCTTCCTTCAACTTTTCCCCCATCCAGATAGACAAGTACCTCTTTTTAATTTAACGAGCTCGAGGAGGGTAACACATGCTCGATATAACTCACCTTCGGTAAGTCCCTCTTCCTTTGTTTAACAAACTGGAAGAAGTAAGGGTTTGGTCCCATATGTGCCCTTCAATGTATAATTGTTTAACGAGTCCAGAGAAGGTAAACTCGGTGGTTTTTCATATTTAGAGAGTCTAAAAATGACTTAAATATGACTCCAATGTTGTCCTTTTTCATAATGTTAGTCTTGCGAGGTTGAAAAAGAGATAAATTATCACTCAAAAGACGTCCTTTCAAACCTTTTAACAAGTGTGAAAGGAAGCAAGATCATTCAATAATCTTTTCATGTTTAGAGAGTCTGAAAAGAGCTTAAAGGAGACTCTACGGGGTTCCTTTTTTGTATATCCATGCAAGCCCAAAAAAGAGATAAAAGGTTTCTCGGTTATATTCTCATGTTTTTACAAGCGCGATAAAGAACAAAGACTAAACTCAGTACTCTGCCCCCAACTTGAAAGCTAGTGGCTTAACTCCAGAATGATCATCAAAGGCTAGAGACATGCCCCCCAAGCTTCAATTCATTCACTGACTTTGAGGTTGTCACCGATTTCTATACTAGATGGAGAAAAAGGATAAGGGTGGATGAAAAGAAGGTTCAAAAATGAGACCTAAGGAAAGACTTGACTCGACATCTATGAGATCTGGAGAAATACTAGGCCTGAAAGGAGAGGTGATTGTTTCATTTTTTAATGAGCTTGACACAAGAAAATAACTATGCTTAGGGCTCTGGGTTCAATCCCCAGATTTTTGTTTCATTTTTTAACGAGCTTGGTACATAGAGGAAAACTATGCTCAAAGCTTTTGTTTCATTTTTTAACGAGCTTGCCACAAAGAGGGAAACTATGCTCGTAGCCTCTATTTCATTTTTAACGAGCTTGCCACAAAAAAGAAAAACTATGCTCTTAGCCTCTGTTTCATTTTTTAACGAACTTTCCACAGAGAAGAACTATGCTGGTAACCTCTATTTCATTTTTTAACGAGCTTGCCAAAGATAATAAAAACTATGCTTGTGACCTTTTCTTGATCAAGGCTTCCAAGAGGATAATGCTTTGGAAGGACACCATGTCAAGGGAAAAAACTTGGTCATGTCTTCCAAGAGATATTCATTGGATGGAAGAAAAATTCTCTGGAAGGAACACATGTCAAGGGTCGCGACAAGGGTAAGGAGATCAGGCTCCAATAGCCCTACCAAAGAGATCACCATGTCAACAACTAAATCCAAGTCATCTGAAGTTGAAGTCATGGCAGATAACGCCACATAATTTACATGTGGCAGGGGTGATACCGACTGCATATAAGAACCATTTAGGGAGGTCATTGGGTTGATGGTCAAGTCAGGGAAAACAAACAAAATTTGATCAATAGTCACCATTATTCCATCATGTGGAAAAGATATCACATGAAAAAAAGTGGACACAATAGCTTTCATGGCATAGACATAATCTCGCCCAAGGAGTAAATCGAAATCCAAGAGGTCTTGGACTACCATAACATCAATAAAGACAGTTTTCCCTCCCAAAGCTATGGGAAACTGAGGAAGGATCCCTAAAGGGTGATTGGTTCTTCTGTTAAAAGTGAACAGAGTTTGGGTAACCAGCATAAGATTAGGATAACCCAAATATTTCCAAGCAATAGAGGACAAAATACTAATGGATGAACCTTCATCTATCAGCGTATGAGGAATGTCCTGACCACAAACCTGTACTGTAATCTTGAAAGGAATGTGAGAGGGAAGATGAGGTAGTTAGCACACCCCAATCAAAGAGAATGGCCTCATTACTTGGAGGGGGTTTCACGGGAGGAGGAATGCCCCCCAGCATGGTAGATTATGTATCAATGAGAAAAATGTGGGCAGTATCAGGTTTACTCTCTAGAGAGAGAGTAGGATCGATCGATGGTGGAACTGGATCAACCACTTTGGCACTCTTCAAAGGAGGAGTGGGATTGACCGATGATCTAACCGTAGAAACCACTTTGGCACTCCTGAATGGAGGAGTAGGATCGACCGATGGCGAAACCATATCGACCACTTTGACACTCATCAGAGGAGGAGTGGGATCGACCGATGGGGGAGTCGGATCAACCACTTTGACACTCTTTGGATGAAGGGTGGGACTGACCAATGACGGGACTGGATTAGTCACTTGGGTTTCACTTTCCAGATGAAAAGTGGGGTTGATCGATGATGAAACTAGATCAGCTACTTTGTTGAGTGGTTCAACTGAGGATGAAACTAGATTGACCACCTGATCAATCGGATTGACCAAGGATCGAACCGGATTGACAATTCTATCAAATAATGATGGGTTGGGGGAAATCTTATGATAACCAGTTGGAAGTTGAAGCTTTTCCAAAAGAGAAGAAGCCTCGTCTATGCAAGGACAAAGGTGAGAATAATGATCACCTTTGCATAACATACAAGGGAATTTGATAGTTGTCTTCTTCTTACCAACCTTAACGTCACTAGTTGACGAGGTGTCACCAGAATTCCTAGCAGGGGCCGATGATGTGGAAGACCACACTTCTAAGGCCTTAGGAATACCAGGGAAATCCCTCAAAAAATGGTCACCCTTACAAAGACTGCAAGGGAATTTGGGTTTCAGATTCTTTGTTTTAATCTTATCAACACTCCTAATACGATTAATAGTAGTTGGTTGCTTGGATCCAACATCTGATGTAGTTGGAGGCTTGGTCCCTTTCTGGTTCTTCTTCTTCTCTTTTTGTTTCTTCTTCTTCCTATCAATCTGGATACTCTCTTTAGAGCTTTCACTAGGTGAAGAAGGAGAAATGGAAGGAGACCTGACGGGTGAAGAAGGAGAAAGGTCGACATGAGGTTGATGTGTGGGTGGTGTGTTTACATCTGAAGCACCTGCATTTGAGATCACCATAGTGGAAAAAAACCATACCGATAACACAATTGTGAGACCTAGAAGGCTCAAAGTAGCAATGTAAGGAGGACCAACGTTTCCATAAGAAGGAAAAACAAAGGGTTCCCTTGGAAAAGGCATTCCTTCATTGGTCATTCTAGGAACTGACACCATTAAAATAAATATCCAACCTAGATTCTTCTAGGGATAAAAAAAAACACATGCTAAAAATCTAGTAAGCAAGCAAGCAAACAAAACCTTCACACAATGAGCACACTAGTTGGTGATGAAATCCAACGTCACGGGAACAAAGTAAGAAAGGGTTGAGATAGAGTGGGTGGAAAACTTACATTGACGAATTTCTTAATGGACTTACACCCTGGTGCAAGCTCCCACACATAATCGTGGGTATACCCTCCAAGGAGCCCGAGTGAGTATGGCCAATGTCGATTCTAGGTACCGTGAATACTTTCCCCTCCACAATCACCTTGTGTAAAGACCCTAAAGAGATAGGCCACTAAGGTTACAAACTACAACAGTGATGCCTGGGGAAACAGTCAACAACCTGATCCACACACAAGGGCAGGGTATCTAACCCAAAATCAACTTGAAAGGCTTCCACTCATCGTTGTGGGTATACCTTCAAGAAACCCCCATAATAGGCATAATATCTACACCAATACCAACAAAGAAGGGTGAGTAACTCTGTCAATCTTAATGCGACCTCATGATTGACCCTTGTGTGAGAAGGGTTTATCGGGACAAAATGCAGCAATAGGATTTCACTGCTCCCTAACACAAGATCCTATGTTTGTTTTCATATTTGGAAATTTATCTTTCACACCTATTCCAAAGCCTTGCAACTAATCTAATGTGGGTTTGCTACCAGAAAATGTAAAAATGTCTAATCAATTTTTAGTTTAACGTTTGATTTTTAAATGTTGTTGTTACTCAAAAGGAAAATGGCGTGGACAATATGGTGTTATGACCGACTCGAAGTTTATGCAAAGAGATGAATATGCAATATTTTCATTTCGATGAAAGGTATTCTACGAGAAGGAGAAAACATTCATCATTACCTATGCACAATGTCCCAAAATGTCAAAAAACATGCAATTCTACTACTTCAAAGGCAAGCATTCAAGGAAGACAATAAAATGCAGAGAAGAATCCAAGAAAATATAGAGAGAAAGAGAAACCACTCGAAACTAATTGCTTGGGAAAATGACCTCAAATATCAAAATGAAAAGTACAAAAGACCTTTGAATCTCCTTACAAAATTTTTCACTCGGTCAGATAAATGAGAAGAAAACGACAAATTGACTCTAAATCATCAAAGACAAAGAGTGACTTCAAGGTAAGGAAGAAAAATGTCAAAATTCCAAAGAAAAGGTGATCAATTCTTAGAAAGCAAGGTGTTGAAGGCCAAGACCAAGATGTACTGAGGTTGTAAAATTTCTGAGCAAGTGCCAAAAGCAAGAAATAAATTCAGAGAGTGAAAACCCTGGAAGATTTCTTACAGAAAAGGGGCAGCGCTTTAGTGTAAAGGGCACCAGAGCATTCCAACACTCTGTGTAAATCCAGTAGGGAGTGCCAGCACTCTGATAGCAAGGGAAAGGGAGCGTTAGGCTCTCAAAATTCAGAAAAAATGCCCAGAAAGTATAAAAAATCAAGCAAACTCAGTCAATCAACTTAAAGGTGATGAAATCAAGAGCCAATCAATCAGATCTAAAAATCAAAGACAATATGGAGAAGGTCAAGAAGTGGGCAAAAGGCCAAAGAAATATCTAGGAAAGGAAACAAAAATCAGAGCTCCTCCCTAGTGCAGTCGCCAACTTCTGTTATAGGAGAATCCCACTGCGAACAAGTGGATTTCCTCTTACATGCTAGACCCCTAACTCCAAGACAAAAAGTGCTATTATGGACACTGACATTCCTTTATCATAAAGCTAAACTATCAAATAAGAAGAGTGAAGAAAGGCAAGTACCTTTTTACCAATGTTTGTCCTTGCTCGCTCCAGGCTAATCTTGATCTCCAAGTTCAGTTGAAGGTCCTGTGGTACAATGACAAACAACAACAATACTTCCTACTCTACTATGATTAGCTTTATAACGAATCTATGAAAGAAACAAGTTCATATACACAAACTTTAAAGGAAACAGGCCAAGCATGAATTTATATTAATGAGAACAAAGTGTTGCTTACAACCATGGATGTAGTGCAGCAGTGTAACACACCCACTATGGCATAGTATATTTTTTGCCTTTTTCTCTCTCCTTTTTCTCGAGGGACAGAATCCCCAAGTTCCTACAAGGTCTTGGTGTAGGCTAGTCCTTCCTGTCGGGACCTTCCCTAAGCCAATCCGTCGATTCTTTCATTGAAAAACTGTCTTGTACAACTCAGGTACCAAGTGCGGGCTTCACCTCCATGTTATCATTGGTTATGACCCTGGCCAAGCCAAGAGGCGCCTTTCGCACTTTGCAACTCAACGGTGCATGAGGGTCGATTCTTTCGACTCTTCAAACCTCGAAACCCCAAATCCTACCTTTGGGTGAGATCGACAACTGTGAGTCTCTCCCCTGATCCGATGGTCCTAGCTGTATCGGGACTTCGGTAACCGGGAGTTTGAAAAGAAAGGGGGTTGATTTTTTTGACTCTTCAAACCATGAACCCCAAAATCGTACCTTTGGTGAGATCAACGGCTGCAAGTCTCTCCCCTGATCCAACGGTCCTAGCCATATCCGGACTTTGGTAACTGGGAGTTCAAAAAGAAAGGGGGTCGAGTTTTTTGACTCTTCAAACCCTGAACCCCGAAATCATACCTTTGGTGAGATTGACAGCTACAAGTCTCTCCCATGATTCGACGGTCCTAGCCATATCGAGACTTCGGTAACCGAGAGTTCAAGATGCAAGAGGGTCGAGTTCTTCGACTCTTCAAACCACGAACCCTGAACCCTATTCACACCAAGCCGATTTAGAGTTTCACACTCTAGGACTTCACAACTTGCGAAGACAAGGGTTATCGCTCTATGGTTTCCCGGGTGTCGAAACACCGAAAATACGAAACCTATTCATACTAAGCTACTTTGGGTTTTCTCACATCGGGTCTTCGCAACTTGCGAAGATGAGGGGTTCTGCCCTTTGTTCTTTCGGGTGCCGAAATGCAAAAATGCCGAAAACTATTCCCGCTAAGCTGCTTTGAGGTTTCGCACACCGAGGCTTCGTGACTTGCGAAGACAAGGGGTCCTGCCCTTTGGTCTTTCGAGTGCCAAAATGCCGAAAAATATTCCTGCTAAGCTGCCTCGAGGCTTTACGACTTGCGAAGATGAGGGGTCCTGCCCTTTGGTCTTAAGGGTGCAGAAATGTCGAAATGCCAAAAACTATTCCCAGTAAGCTGCTTCGAGGTTTCGCACATCAGGGCTTCGTGACTTGCGAAGATGAGGGGTCCTGCCCTTTGGCCTTTTGGGTGTCTAAATTTTGAAATGATGAAGTCTCTTCATGCTAAACCGATGGTCCATATCACTCCTAGATTAATAACCATGATGATGTCATGATTTCGTGAATCGTGAGTTCATGCAATCCTAGTACCCATTGACCACTCCAAGTCGTGGGTCAGCGAAATGCTACTTGACTGCCATGCATCCTGTGTCGATGGGTGGTTATGAATTACTTCGGGACTTTCAAGATGTTTCCAAGTCCACCCTCCGGCCTATGTAACGGTTAAGGTCGATGGGCAAAAGAGCTCTGACAGATCCTCCCGAGGGTTCCTGGGTAAATTATCCCTAGGTTTGGTGATCTGATTAAAGCCTTCCTAAATCACTGAGCTATATACTATGTGGTAGGGGGTAAGGTAAACTCATGGGTTTACTATCATATTATCCCTTTCAAGGGACTTACTCCAACTCGGGAGTGTGAGGAAACTTCTCGGGAGAAGTGCCTTCGGGAAATTAAGCCAATGCATAGCGCGAGCTAGGTAGATGGGGTTATTCTCCAGGGCACAGACTCGTATCCTGAACCTATTCATTCTATGCCTAGACCAATTATGGTCATATAAGTATAAGTATGCATCCATTGTTTCCAAATCAAAACACAGGAAAACACTTCCATATAGAAAACATTAATGAGCGTATAAACATGAGCATGCATTCAGTTCAAAATATAAGACATGACACTTATCAGGAAACACCAGTCGTGTTGTGAATAATGAGAGGGGTGCTCATTTCCACCCAACCGTAGGCTCAGTGAATCTAGATGGATTTACCACTAGCTACCCCTGAGCTAGACCATGATGCTTGGAGATTTAGTCTCCTATTTCCAGCTCAACGGAAGTCCAAAACAAAGGTTTTTCTTTCTCCTCCACTGTTCGGGACTCCCTGTCTCTCAAGAGTTCCTTCTATCTTCTTCCTCTACGATCCCCTGTCACGTGCGCTCTCCCCCCTGTTAGAAAAATAGGACCACAGAGAAAGAAAATAAAAAAAATGCGGAAACAAAACACAGAAGATACACAATACAAGAGAGACACAGATTTACGTGGTTCACCCAGTGTGGGCTACGTCCACTAGAGAAACTGTCAGGTCCTTTCTTTATTATTATCTAGCAAAATGAAGGGATACAACCTACAACAAAACCCACTGTAACTTCCTCTTCTTTCTCTCACAGTCTCCTCTCTCAGAATACAATACTCACCAACATACCTAGCCGCAATACATTTCCCTCATAAAAGAGGGTTTCCTTCTAGGGAAAAAAACCCTAACATAATCTCTATTGTTAGATCTGCGACCTTATAATGAATGGTCCAGATTTACAATGAAATTACAATATACTTTTACAAGGCAATTTTTGCTTTGGGGGCTTCGCCCCCGAACCCCCGCTGGGGGGCCGCTTTCCCCCAGACCCCCCAATCGGGGGGATAGCCCCCCCCCCGGACCCTGCAGAGGGGGTACCCCCGCTTTTCACTCCCCTGCGTGGAAAAGTGTATATACTTTTGGGGTGTAAATACTTCATGGGGTATAAACACATCTAAAAGAAAAATACCTCTAAATCAGGAAGATAATCAGGCTCCACAACCAACAATCTCCCACTTGGAAACTGATCCCAACAACTCCACCGCTGTTGTATATGATGGACTTTGAACCTTCTTGGACTTGGAAAATTTCTCATCTTCATCTTCATTATTGAAGACCAACTGAAACTGAGCAAGAACTCAGTTTCTCCCTGGTTACTCCCTTTGTTAACATGTCTGCAAGATTCTGGCTAATGTGTATCTTTTCCAGCTTCAATTGTCCATCTTCCAAGGTGGATCGTATGAAATGGTACCTCAATTGTATATGTTTAGTGTTCAAATGGAAGGTTGAGTTCTTTACAAGGTGAATGGCACTCTGACTGTCACAGTACAACCTGTTGTTCTCCTACTTCTTTCCCAATTCCTCCATAAACCTTTGTAACCAAATCATCTCTTTACTAGCCTCTGTAGCAGCAACATACTCTGCCTCTGTTGTTGAAAGT
>ML795402.1:123278-152146 GCA_009831015.1 Picea engelmannii
TTCTTTGCTACTCCGCTCAATGGTAGGAATAGATCCTTCTGATATAAATAATCTTCCATCTACATCTTCCATAACTAGTAGTTTTGGCCATTAAATTTCTCAACCCTAAACTTTCCATCTTCCGACATTGCTCCCACTCGAACCAGGAACCCTCTTTTCCTGCAAGTTACCTTACGCTCTGATACCAGTTGTTAGAAAAATAGGACCGCGGAGCAATAAAATTAAAAAAATGCGGAAACAAAACACAGAAGATACATAATACAAGAGAGACACAAATTTACGTGGTTCACCCAGTGTGGGCTATGTCCACCAGAGAAATTGCTAGGTCCTTTCTTTATTATTATCCATCAAAATGAAGGGATACAACCTATAGAAAAACTCGTTGTAACTTCCTCTTCTTTCTCTCACAGTCTCCTCTCTCAGAATACAATACTCGCCAACATACCTAGCCGCAATACATTTCCCTCATAATAGAGGGTTGTCTTTTAGGGGAAAAAACCCTAACATAATCTTTATCATTAGATCTGTGACCTTATAATGAACGGTCCAGATTTACAATGAAATTACAATATACTTTTACAAGGCAATTTTTGCTTCAGGGGATTTTCCCCCGAACCTCTGTTGGGGGCCCGCTTTCCCCTAGNCCCGTGTGGAAGAGTGTACATACTTCTGGGGTGTAAATACTTCATGGGGTATAAACATGGCTAAAAGTAAAAGACCTCTAAATCAGGAAGATAATCAAGCTCCACAACCTACACCCCCCACACTTCCTTTCTTGACTTGTTCTGCAAGGTTGCATGTGGAAATAATTTCCCCATCCGTGGTTAGGTTTGAGGGCTTCTATGGATGGGTGGTTCACCCCCATCCCCTCATTAACTCATGAGGAGCCTCCCTGCCTACCATCCTAGCAAGTAATTCATTCCAGGGTCAAAGAGTCGCTTTGGTCTTTGAGCCAGTAAAGACCAATACGGTATTGGTTCGGTGGAATTTAATGCCACCATTCCAGGTGCCTTCCACCACCTTTCATTAGCCATCATGGTCTCTTTCAGCACATCCCCCTCTGAGCAATCATGCAACACATATTCATAACATTATTTACATTCATAGACCCTTTATACAAAGGTCCGTCAAATCAAACATTCACATCTTTGAGTTTGCCATAGTTCTTGGCCAATATAGTTATTTTTACAGATTGGGGGAAACAAGGTGTTACAATTCCCTCCCCCTTAAAGGAACATCGTCCTCGATGTTCTATATATCAATAGGATGTGTATGTATAGAAGTAAACAAAATCAGATATGCTTGTTTCATGGCATCTTCCATTTCCCACGTAGCCTCATCTAGGCCAAAATGTTTCCACTGCAACTTGACCTGTGCAATGGTTCGATTCCTGAGTGGGGTTTCCTTTCTTCCCAGTATGCATTGAGGTTCTGGCAGAAATTCTCCCTCCAGTTCCACCTGGATCACAGACCAGTCGATTATAGGATTAGAATCGTGTAAATATTTATTCAATAATGAAACATGGAAAACATTGTGTGCTTTTACTGTGGGAGGAAGTGCTAGCCTATAGGCTACAGGTCCTACTCTATATATAACTTCAAAGGGTCCACAATACCGAGGTGCCAACTTGACACAAGCTCCCATTTTCAGGGAACTCTTCCTGGGCCTAACTCGGAGATATACGTGGTCTCTCGCCTTGAACTCTCTTGGAGTTCTCTTTCGGTCGACGTAACTTTTTTATCGATTTTGAGTGACCTTTAGATTTTGTTTTATCTAAATCACTTATTATTCCATTTCTTTCAACATTTTGGGTCCAATAGTAACTATGTTTACGAGATTACTCCAACTAACTGGAGTGTTACACGCCCTACCATAGAGAACTTCGAAAGGACTCGTCTTCAGGGTTTCTTGGTAGCCGTTGTTGTAGGCGAATTCCACCAATGGTAGGTAATCTTCCCACTTTTTTAGTTGATGCATTACATGCATCCTTAGCATGTCTTCTAATATTTGGTTCACTCTTTCCGTCTGTCCATCGCTTTGAGGATGATAGGTTGTGCTAAACAATAAATTGGTCTCCAAACCAACCATCAGGGATTTCCAAAAGCTGGAAGTAAATTTCATGTCTATGTCAGACACGATCTCTTTAGGCATACCATGCAGTCTGAATATCTCCTTCATGAATACATTGGTGATGTCTATTGCCTTGCAAGTTGACTTGATAGGAATAAAATGAGCGGACTTTCTCAATTTATCCACCACTAGCATGATGGCGTCATTCTGTTTGGTCGAGGTTGGTAATCCGGTGATAAAATCCATGGAGATGGTTTCCCATTTCCATTCCGGGATTGGTAGAGGTTGTAATAATCCTGCTAGGTGTCGGTGTTTTTCTTTAACCTGCTAGAATTCTATACATTTGGCTAAGTACTCAGCTATGTCTTTCTTCAATCCAGGCCAATAAAATTGTTTCTTGGTGGCCGTGATCATCTTTTGGTATCCTAGATGACCAGTATAGGGTCTTTTATGTAGTTCATCCATTATGAACCTCTTCAAGTCATCACAATCTGGAATATACAATCTATTTCTGTAAGTGAGCAAACCTCCTTCTATCATCTTCTAGCCTTCATATTTTATCTTTCTGAATTTGGCATAGAGATGATGCTCTCTTAGCACTTGAAGTACAAGCCTAACGTGTTCCTCATGTTCCTCTCTATTCTTGGAGTAAATTAATATATCGTCAATAAAAACCAGTACAAATTTGTCTAGGAATTTACTAAGCACATTGTTCATCAAGCACATAAAAGTGGTAGGGGCATTGGTTAATCCGAATCGTACTACCACAAACTCATAGTGACCATATCTCGTCCTGAAGGCAGTTTTGTGGATGTCTTCACCCTTGATTCGGACTTGATGGTATCCAGATATCAAGTCAATCTTTGAGAAGATGGAAGCACCTCCCAATTGATCGAATAGGTCATCGATCCTGGGTAAGGGGTACTTGTTCTTTATGGTTACCTTATTGAGTTTTCTATAATCTACACACAGTCGAAGGGTACCATCTTTCTTTTTCACAAATAGGACTAGTGCTCCCCATGGAGACACACTGGGCCGAATATAGCCTTTGTCCATCATTTCTCTCAATTGTAATTTAAGCTCAACTAGCTCAGGTGTGCTCATCCTGTAGGGTGTCCTAGACACTAGCACCACTATCGGTGCAAGTTCTATCGAGAATTCAATGTCCCTTCTCGGAGTTAGGCTCGGTACCTCTTCTGGAAATACATCTCTATATTCTCTTAGTGTGGGGTGGTCTTCGAGGTTTGGTTTTTTATCTTCAATTGATTTCAACACATGTATCGCATATAGTGGACATCCCTTTATGCAATACTTTCTCATTTGAAGAGCTAATATCTGTCTCACCAAGACAGGTTTCTGTATCCCTTGAAGTGTTATCCTTCTTTCTTCTTCACTTACACATTCTAAGGTTTTATGGTAACAATCTAGTCTAGCTTTATGCATGGCTATCCAGTCCATACCAATCAACAGGTCATATGATCCTAGGGGTAATATGTTAAGGGTTTCTTGGGTGGGGAATTCACCCATAATGAATTGGCAAGATGGTATGACCTTCGGTACCTTTCTTTTGGTGCCAGTGGCTAATTGTACCAACCATGGCTTGGTGTGTTTATGTGGCTGTAGTTTACACTTATCAACAGCCTTAGGGGCTATATAACTCAAATTTGAACTAGGGTCAATCAGAATAGACACTAGATGGTTGGTGATCATACCTTCTATTTCCACCACTGAAGCTTGGTGGTCAACTTGGTTGTTATCCAAGGCTGCATAAATTTGCGGCACACTCCTGGCCACATCATTAATGGTGGTAGATTCTTGAACATTGTAAATTCTTTGGTTATTCTGTTGTCGGTGCGGGAAGTCCCTCAATAGATGTTCTTCTCCGTAACCCCAACATTTCAAAGGTTCTCTCTTTGGGTTATCAGTTTTTCCTGGGGCAGATCCAGAAGGTTTATTTTCGCCCAAGGAGGGGAATTTTTGTTGGTGTACACTTCGGGTTGAGAAGCTCATCCTTGATTTCTTTTTATAGTTTTTAAATATTGGGGATTTAAAACCCTTTTTCTGGAATCTCGAACTATTCTTCTGCTTCCAGCCTTTGCGAGGTTTTGTCCGATGCCCAAGTTGTTCATGACAATATCTCACCTTTCGAATAATGTCTTCTAGAGTCTTTGGCTCATAAAACTCAATCCTATTCTAATAGTCCTTAGGGAGTCCACTGATGAATCGTTGCACCTTTGACTTTTCTACTTTTATATAGGGTACGTACCTCAACAACTTAAGGAATATGCTAACATATTCCTCTATGGTGAGTTGCCCCAGCTTGAGTTCATAGAATTCTTTAGTCTTTTCATCGAAATACTTTTCCAACAGATACTTCTTCCTGAAGTATTTCTCAAACCGTTCCTAAGATAGGCCCTCTTCGTGAATCCCTTTTACATTCTTAAGGTATTCCCACCAAATGGAAGCCTTTCCATTCAAGTTGAAGGTGACCACTCGGGCCTTCAAGTTTTCTAAGAATTCATGGACTCTGAAATACTTCTTTAGTCCAAACAGCCAGGCCTCCACTTCATCTCCCTTATTTATTTCACCGTCAAAGGAGAGTGGTTTGGCCTTCTTGAATTCTTCGAGATTGTGACTCTTGGAAAGATTTCGCTTCTTTCATTTTCTTTAGGAATAAGAATTAGTTATGCTGCTAGAAGATCCCTCTGAGTCGCCAGCTTCCTTTCCAGAGGAATCGTCTGGTGCTTGTCCCCTATCTCTGGGGTGGACCTTTCTCAAGGTGCTCTTCTCAGTGTGGCCACTTAAATCACCACGTTTTTGTATCTTAGGTGGACTTCGACTTTTCTTTGTCTATCGTCGGTCTGTGTAACTGGTGTCAGGTTCATGCTACAATTGTCTTTGGATGTCGAATAAAATCTGCAGTAAGACTGCATTAATTTCCATTTGCTTCTCTTGCTCTTTTATCATCCTCTCGTTGTCGGCCTTGTAGCTCTGCAGTTCGACCATGAGGCTCCTCACAATCTTAGCTAGATCTAGAGGGGTCCCTACCGCCCTCCTTTTGTCAGACTCTTCATCTCTATTGTTGGAGCCTTCCCCCACCTCGTGGTGAGTCACCATTCTATGCGTCTATAGTTTCCCATGGTTGATCGTACACTTGTGTGCAAAAGAAAAATGCTTGTTGTTAGTCAATATTTATATTCATTCCTAACCAACGCATAATTCATATTTTTCACATGTATACACACAATAGGATTTTCATTCTTAACTTCGACTGTTGATTAAGGGGGTTAAGATAGAGGGTTACTCCTTTTTAAGAGTACTTTGAATGGAGTCTCTGCACAACCCGTTCATGAGCGCAAGCAGGCCAAGTGTTGTAACCATGCTCTGATACCAATTTGTAACACACCCACTATGGCATAATAGATTTTTCGCATTTTTCTTTCTCCTTTTTCTCAAGGGACAGAATCCCCAAGTTCCTACAAGGTCCTAGTGTAGCCTATTCCTTCCTGTCGAGACCTTCCCTAAGCCAATCTGCTGGTTCTTTTATTGAAAACCCATCTTGTACAACTCAGGTACCAAGTGCGGGCTTCACCTCCATGTTATCATTGGTTATGACCTCGTCCAAGCCAAGAGGCACCCTTCACACTTCGTGACTTAGTGATGCATGAGGGTCGAGTCTTTCGACTCTTCAAACCCTGAAACCAAAAATCCTACCTTTGGGTGAGATCGATGGCTGCGAGTCTCTCCCCTGATCCGACTGTCCTAGCTGTATCAGGACTTCAGTAATCGGGAGTTCGAAAAGCAAGGGGGTCGATTTTTTCGACTCTTCAAACCCCGAACCCCAAAATCGTACCTTTGGTGAGATCGACGGCTGCAAGTCTCTCCCCTGATTCAATGGTCCTAGCCGTATCGGGACTTTGGTAATCGGGAGTTCGAAAAGCAAGGGGGTCGATTTTTTCAACTCTTCAAACCCTGAACCCCGAAATCATACCTTTGGTGAGATCGACGTCTGCAAGTCTCTCCCTTGATCCGACAGTCCTAGCCATATTGGGACTTCGGTAACAGAGAGTTCAAGATGAAAGAGGGTCAAGTTCTTCAACTCTTCAAACCCCGAACCCTATTCACACTAAGCCGATTCAGAGTTTGGCACTCCAGGACTTCATGACTTGCGAGGATGAGGGTTATCGCTCTATGGTTTCCCGGGTGCCAAAATGCCGAAAAGCTGAAACCTATTCATACTAAGTTGCTTTGGGTTTTTGCACACAAGGGCTTCATGACTTTCGAAGACCAAGGGTCCTGCCCTTTGGTCTTCCAGGTTCTGAAATGCCGAAATGCCGAAAAATATTCCTGCTAAGCTGCTTCGGGGTTTTGCACACTGGGGCTTTGCGACTTACGAAGACGAGGGGTCCTGCCCTTTGGTCTTCCGGGTGTCGAAACGCTGAAATGCCAAAAACTATTCCCACTAAGCTGCTTCGGGGTTTCACACATTGGGGCTTCACGACTTGCGAAGATGAGGGGTCCTGCCCTTTGGTCTTCCGGATGGAAAAATGTTGAAATGATGAAAACTAATCCTGCTAAGATGCTTCGGGGTTTCGCACACCGGGGCTTCACGACTTGCGAAGATGAGGGGTCCTACCCTTTGGCCTTTCGAGTGCTAAAATGCCAAAATGTCAAAGTCTCTTCACGCTAAACCGATGGTCCATATCACTTCTGGATCAAGGACCATGATCACATCACGATTTCATGAATCGTGAGTTCCTGCAATCCTACTCGTTAACCACTCCAAGTCGCAGGTCAACGAAATGCTACCCGACTGCCACATGTCCTGTCTTGATGGGTGGTTTTGAATTACTTCGGGACTTTCAGGACATTGCCAAGTCCACCCTCTGGCTTATGTAAAGGTTAAGGTCAACGGGCAAAAGAGCTCCGACAAATCCTCCCGAGGGTTCCTGGGTAAATTATCCCTAGGTTTGGTGATCTGACTAAAGCCTTCCTAAATCGTCGATCTATATACTCTGTGGTAGGGGGTAAGGTAAACTCATGAGTTTACTATCATAGTAGCCCTTTCAAGGGACTTACTCCGACTCGAGAGTGCGAGGAAACTTCCCAGGAGAAGTGCCTTTGAGAAATTAAGCTAATGCATAGCGCGAGCTAGGTAGATGGGGTTGTTCTCCAAGGCACGGACTCGTATCATGAACCTATTCATTTTATGCCTAGACCAATTATGGTCATATAAGTATAAGTATCCATCCATTGTTTCCAAATCAAAACACATGCAAACACTTCCATATAGAAAACATTCATGAGAGTATAAACATGAGCATGCATTCAGTTTGAAATATAAGACACAACAATTATCAGGAAAAAACAGTCATGTTGCGACTACTGAGAGGGAAGTTCGTTTCCACCCAACCATAAGCTCAATGAATCCAAATGGATTTACCACTAGCCACCCCCGAGCTAGACCACGACGCTTGGAGATTCAGTCTCCTATTTCTAGCTCAACGGAAGTCCAAAATGAAGGTTTTTCTTTCTCCTCCACTGTTTGAGACTCCCTGTCTCTCCACAGTTCCTTCCATCTTCATCCTCTGCGATCCTCTGTCGCGTGCACTCTCCCCCCCCACACTTCCTTTCTTACCTTGTTCTTCAAGGTTGCATGTAGCGCAAATTTGCCCATCTGTGGTTAGGTCTGAGGGCTTCTATGGATGGGCGGTTCATCCCCATCCCCTCATTAACTCATGAGGAGCCTCCCCACCTACCATCCTGGTGAGTAATTCATTCCAGTGTCAGAGAGCCTCTTTGGTCTTTGAGCCAGTAAATACCAATACGGTATTGGTTCGGTGGAATTTAATGCCACCATTCTAGGTGCCTTCCACCACCTTTAATTAGCCATCGTGGTCTCTTTCAGCACATCCCCCTCCCAATAATCATACAACACATATTCATAACATTATTTACATTCATCGACCCTTTATACAAAGGTCTGTCAAATCAAACATTCACATCTTTGAGTTTTCCATAGTTCTTGGCCAATATAGTTATTTTTACAGACTGGGGGAAACAGGGTGTTACAAGCATCTTCACCAATTTCCCTTTTTCCAAACCCTTTCTCAAATAATCCACACATAGAATGTTGATGCTTCAATGATATCTCCCTTATGAGATCATAAGTTAGATGCTTTACAATGTCTCTCTCTTTGTCAATACCACTCATGAGATCATCAGTTTGGTATCTCCAATCTCTATCATGTCATGTACCTTTCACCATGAGAAGACCTCCTTATATAAGCTTTGAGAGGCCCAACCACTTGAGAGATATTTGGGATAAGTTGAGGATCCTTCTCCTTCAGTTATGGATCTTCCCTAATATCATGCCTTGACCTCTGATTCGAATCCAACCACCTTTAGATATTGAGGGGATTCTTCCCTGATTTCCTCCAAAAAACCAAATTTCTCCCATAAAAGGCTAGTGCTCACTCAAAAGGGGCACAGATCATTGGAACGCTCCCCCGGAAGAGGGTACAAAGCACCAGCGCTCCCTGACGATATGTAGAGGAGCGCTCCCTTCCAAATTTGACTTTTGAGTGGCTTTTCTAGTGGAAAAAGGATTGTACTCCTTGTCAATTGATTTCTCCTCTTCAAAACTATTATTTGAGGTGTCTTTCAAGTGTTCTTGACAATAATATGATATTTTTGACACTTGTGGGTGAAATGTGACACTTACGACACTAGGACATCATCTTAGTGAGTAATTTTGAGGTGTAACAGAGACTCCCTTCAAAAGATTGGAGGTATCAGAATTAGTTATAAGAGCCCTCATGGGATTAGTGATGCAGTCAGTCAGATCCACCTAGAGAGGTAATCCTCCAGAAAGGTTGTGTGTTGTCCATCCCTGCAAGTAACCTATGTGGCTACCTATTTCAAGCAACTAGAGCCACCATGATATAACCAATGCACAGGAAAACAGTCATAAGTTAGGTCCACCATATTATAAGTTTTAAACCTATGAAGTAAAGAAATGCATATAGATTCTTAAGCAAAACAGAATTTAATCAATGGCTCATTCACATAGCACACAGAGATTTATATCGGAAACCCTCAACCGGGAAAACCTTTCTTATATTCATTATATATTGAATTTCACCATTCACCATATAATATATATACAATGTTTTTAGGTATTTCGTTGATACCAAAACCCTAATCTCTTAATCCAGGATTAATCGTTAGACGCAATTATCATATATGACGTGCCCACACACACACATGCAAAGAATATAACACATACCCAACATTCTCCCACTTGTTGTTTTCTTTGCATCCAGGGGTCCAAGGGATTATATAGTCAACAATCCAAGGTAGAAATGCCCATTTTTTTTCTACACCAGGAGAACTTTTCTATGCTCATAGACTTTGTTAATGAATCTACAACATTCTTCAAAGTGTCAACCTTTTCCAGGAACACCTTCTTTTCCTCAACCATGTATCTCACAAAGTGATACTAAAAATCAATGTGCTTTGTCTTTGAATGCTAAGTTGGGTTCTTTTCCAAGAAGATTGCACTCTAACTGTCATAATCGAATCTCATTGCTTGTTGTACCAACCCAATACCTGAACACAATTTTTGTAACCATACTGCTTCCTTGCTTGCATGAGTGGCTACCATGTATTCATCTTCTGTAGTTAAGAGTGCCACTATAGCCTCTCTTTTTCTCATCCAACTGATTGCTCCTCCAAATAGGTTAAACACATACCCACTTGTAGATCTTCTACGATCTAGATCTCCAGCCCAGTCTACATCAATAAAGCCATGTATGTCTAGTACTATGTCCAATCTTGGTCTTCCTTGGTAGCACAATCCATAACTGGTAGTGCCACGAAGATACCTGAAGACCCTCTTTACTGTTGTCCAATGCTCTTTCTCTGGTTTTGACATATACCTTCTCAAAACTCCCATTGCATGTGAAATGTCTAGTCTAGTACAGACCATTGCATACATCAAACTGCCAAATGCACCGGCATATAGAACATGCGACATGTCCTCTTCTTCTTTCCGTGTCTTGGGAAATTGATCAACGGATAACTTTACACCTATAGGAATAGGAACCTTGACCAGTTTACTTCCATGCATATTAAACCTATGCAATATCGTCTCAACATATTTTCTCTGATTCAACCAGAGTTTCTTGTTTGCACAATCTCTTTTAATCTCCATTCCCAGAATAAAGTTAGCAACACCGAGATCCTTCATGTCAAATTTGGAGGATAGCTGTGATTTCACCTCCTTGATAACATTCATGTTATTTCCTACCAACAACATGTCATCAACATACAACACCACATAAATGAATTGATTATCAACCTACTTGGAATATACATAATGATCAACCTTGCTTCTTACAAATCCCAATCCAAGGATGTATCTGTCAAACTTTTGCTACCACATCCTAGGTGATTGCTTCAGACCATATAGTGACTTCTTTAGCTTAAATACTAGCTCTTTCTTTCCCTTCACTACAAAGCCTTCTGGATGCTTCATGTAGATTTCTTCTTCCAGATCCCCATGTAGGAATGATTTCTTCACATCCATCTATTCCACTTCAAGATCAAAATAAGCAGCAATAGATAAAATAAATCTAATAGAAGTTAACTTAGCAACAGGAGAAAAAATCTCACCAAAGTCAATTCCCTCTACCTGGGAATAACCTTTTGCTACTAACAGAGCTTTGTATTTCTCCACTTTACCTTGTGCATTAAACTTCTTCTTGAACAACCATTTGCTACCGACCGATTTTCTTCCAACTGGAAACTCAACTATATCCCATGCCTCATTCTTATCCAAGGCATCCATTTATTCAACCATGGCCTTCTTCCAGAGTTTACTATCCTTTGAATTCACTGATTCCATGACAGTTCTGGGATCATCATCAGTAATAGATAAAGAAAAATTGGAACGAAAATCAAGTGGACTACATGGATGATTTTAGGGGCTAAATTTCGCTCATGGGCTAATTTTCCATGGTTTTTCCAAAAATGAGATTCGCTATTTTAAAAATGATTCGCCCAAATTCTATAGGATAAAATTATTTTACCTTTAAAATCGCCAAAATTTTATAAAAACTATATAAAATATTTAGAAATTTAAATATTTTTACAAAAATATAGCCAAACATTTATAGTTGACATATGAAGGATTAGTAAGATTCGCCAAGATCTCTACATTTTAAAATAATTTTCCATCCTTAAAATCATCCCTAGTGGACTATACATTTATGGTTTCCTTCTATCTCTCACTTATCTCCTCAATACTGGGGTATGAGGTTCTTCTTCTTCCTCTTCTTCTGCTTCCTCTTCTTCAGATGATTCAAATTTTGCATAATCGAACTCAAGCTCTATTTTCTCAAGTTCATCTTGCATTGGTAGGAATTCATGTTTAGACACATATTTTACCTCTCTGAAAAAAAAATCTCGACTGTAAACAGTTTTCTTGGTTTCTGGCTTCTAGAGATTATAACCTTTCACACCATCTTTATAACCAATAAAGATACACTTTTCAGCCTTTTTATCCAACTTACTTCTATTTTTCTTCGGAACACATACATAAGCATCAAAACCAAACACTCTAAGATGTTGAAGAGAGGGTTTCTTTCCAGAACATACCTCGTGTGGAGTTTTATCATCCAAGATTGATGAAGGTGATCGATTGACCAGGTAACATGATGTACCCATTGCCTCTGCCCAGAATTCTTGTCCTAACCCGGCACCGCTGAGCATGCTCCTTGATTTTTCCATCAGTGTCTTGTTCATCCTTTCTGCAACTCCATTCTACTGAGGAGTGTATGGAGTAGTCTTCGTCCTTGCTATACCACACTTCTTACAAAATTCTTCGAATTCATTTCCACAGAATTCTCCACCATTATCTGTTCTCAATACCTTTATTTTCTTCTTTGTCTGATTTTCTACCAAAGCCTTAAACTCTTTAAATTTATCAAATACCTCAGATTTCTTTCTAAGAAAATAAATCCATGTGTTCCTTGAAAAACCATCTATGAATGAAACATAACACACAAATTTACCTAGGGATGGAACAGGAACAGGTCCAAACACATCACTATGTATCACTCTAAGATCCCCTTTACTCTTGTAGCACCACATGGGAATCTTACTCAATTTTGTTTACCATATATGTAATGTTCATAGTAATCAAAATTCAGAGTGCAATTAGACATACCTTCAACCATACCTTTACCATGTAGCGTTCGCAGGCCCTTTTCTCCAATATGCCCCAGTATTTGATTCCATAGCATGGTCTTATTTTATAGGAGAATATTGGTCTTCTCTCCTTGATTTCTCTACTCAGGGACAACAAAACTATTACACCCATTAGTATAAGTGCTTCCCAACAACTTGTACAGAGTTCCACACCGAACTCCCCTCATCAACACCATTGCTCCTTGTACCATCTTACAAGTGCCCTTTCCAAATATAGTATCCACTTTTTCATCTTCCATCTTGCTTATAGATATTAAGCTCCTGGCTAGTTTTGGAATGTGCAGAACCCCAGGGAGAGTTCTAATCCTTCTGTCTTTTAGCAGTAACTTAACTCTTCCATGTCCCAAGATTTTTGTTGTCAAGTCGTCTCCTAGGAATACATCACCACCATCATATTTTCATATTCAGAGAACCACTCCCTGTGAGGAGTCATATGGTATGACACACCTGAGTCGTTCAACCATACATCATGGTCTACATGTGTACTTGTAGATGCCAGGTAAACATCACCTCCTTCTTCAGTGGAGGTTTTCACCTCTGTGAAAGAGGTACTATCAGATCCCTTTGGTTTTTCAACCTTCTTAGACTTGCAATCTTTCTTATAATGCCCTGTTTTACCACACTTCCAACATTTCCTCAAATATTTTCCTGGAGACTTAGATCTACCTGTAGATTTAGATCTCAACCCTGAAGGCTTACTAGGGTTCCTGTCTTGGGTACGCCCTCTAATAAATAAATCATATGTGTTATGACTATCCATGCTTTTTCACCTCATCTCTTCAGATAACAAGGATGCAACTACATCCTCATACTTCAATATAGATTGAGTGGTACTACCTATTGCTACAACCAGATTATCCCAAGAGTCTGGCAAAGAACATAACAAAGTAATACACTTATCTTCCTTTGCAATTGTAATATTAACAAAGCCAAGCTGACTTACCAGAGTATTAAAGGCATTTAGATGTTTTGTCACAGAATATCCATCTTCCATCCTAAGATGATATATCTTCTTTTGAAGAAACAACTTGTTTACCAGGGACTTTGATTGATACAAATTCCCCAACTTATCCCATAGTTCCTTGGCTATAGATTCTCCTGAGACATTCAACAACACCGAATCTACCAGGCAGAGTCTAATAGTACTCCTTGCTCTCCTATCCAACTTCTCCCAATCTTCCTTCGACATACCAGTAGGTGGTGTACTAGTAGGTTGTGTACAAGTCGTCTATGTGCCAGTAGGTTGCGTACCAGTTGGCTATGTACCAAGGTCCACAATGATCCATTGTTCTTTGTCTACAAGAAGATCCTCCATCTTCAGCTTCCATAGCTCAAATTTTTTACCGTTAAACTTCTCTATCTCGATTCTAAGAACTCGCCATTCCTCTTTCTACACTCAAATCACCATTGCAAAAGCTCCCTCTAAACCCAGGTTTATCACAGACCTGAGATAAACATGATCTATCAAGACCGAGCCAAACTCTCAACAACAAAGGCGTCCCTCTGAAGCCAAAAATGAGCTCTGATACCACATGTAATTTTTAAACCTGTGAAGTAAAGAAATGCATATAGATTCTTAAGAAAAACATAATTTAATCAATGGCTCATTCACATAGTACACAGAGATTTATACTGGAAACCCTCAACCGGGAAAACTTTTCTTATATTCATTATATCTTGAATTTCACCATTCACCATACAATATATATACAATGTTTTTAGGTATTCCATAGATACCAAAACCCTAATCCCTTAATCTGGGATTAATCGTTAGACGCAATTGTCATATTTGACGTGCCCACACACACACATGCAAAGAATATAACACATACCCAACGCATATGGGCAGGGTAACAAATCCTGAAATCTTGAAAGTATCACCTCTCACGGAGCTAAAGGTACTAGAAAGACCCTCAAATATGAATAGATCCCCAGAAATATCTCTGACACTAAGGAGGTATTAGAGGGTTATCTTTGCAACCAAATTTGTGTGACCTCGTGCTTAACTTATGTGTGAGCAGAGCATCCTGACATCACTAATTACATAATGGATTTCACCACTACCTCATCAGACACATATGTTTATTTTAATAGCCTTGGATAAGTTTACTCACAAAATCATATTCCAATGCCCTATATCATATGCTTGTTTGTGTACTCTGAAAAATAAAATTGTTTCTAATCAATTTTAATTAGTCAACCTTACTTTTAATGGCTTTGTTTACTCAAGAGATGTGATCGTGAAACTGATGATATTATGACTCAACATATCAAAGAAATGAATATAAACATAGTGCTAAGTCCTAATCTTAAATTCTCATAAGATGGTAAGATTTTAAAATGAAACTTTCAATTCAACTTCTACAATTTCAGCAAAATGCAATCTTTCCATATGTATCAAGATCAATACTAAGAACCCCAAAGAGAAAATTCCATAATGAAAAAATGAGCAATTTTTATTATTATTATTTTAGATATAAAGAAACGAAAATGCAAGGACTGAATAACAGCTTGATATATAGACCCTACTTTAAGAAAAAAGAGACAAGCCAAGCAGGATACCAAGAAGAAAACACTTAGACCAAGATGCAAGGAAAACCAATGAAAAAAATGATAAGAAAGAACACCACCCAAAAATCCAACAATAAGAAGGTTTCCTATCACTCTATAAGCACTTAACAGCTAGGAAAGAGACCCAAGAAGACTCAACAACCAACCAAACTCACCCAGCAAACACCAAACTCAACGAGTAAGCAAAAAGGTTGATGTACGCAACTATTTGAGAAAAACTCGCGTATGTACGCGCCCTATAGAAGGAAAACTCACCTATGTATGTGTCTGTCAAGGGAAAACCCGCGCATATGTATTAAAACATTGCTTGAGAAAGTATAAGGTCAAGAAACTCAGATGAAAAGTAAAAATAGTATTTCAAGCAGTCAGGAGACAAGGAAACTCAGGATAACAGAGAACAATTGAAGGAGAAAAAAACTCCAAACCCAAAAACAGAAGATCAGTCCCTAGTATGGTCACCAATTATGTTACGAGGAAAATCACTCTATGGTATGGGGTAAACCACAACATACAGAATGACTACAAAAATCAACTCTAATACCAAGTATGTTATATAAATGAAATGTTAACAAGACAAGGCCAAGAGCCTACCTTGTCTAGATGTTCGATAAAGACCATTGTTGAGTATGCAACTTAAAGATTTATACCTGCAACTTGTCCTCAACAACCAAGATACACAAGCATATGGTGATAATATATTATGTTAGCACATAAAATAGAATAATACATTAACATACATGAAAAATACGCCCATGGAATAACAATTCAAATATTTGCAAGATATCAATTGGACGAGAAAAGAGTATTTCTATTAAAATAATCAACAGAAGTATACAAGTGACAAACTTTTGTGTCAACACGTCTTGGAATCAAGAAACCAAGTCCCTTCTAGTTGGGCCTCCACCACTTCAATCCTCCACCAAAGAAAAGTTCATATAAATGAGACAATGAGGTTCTCCATCAAAGAGAGAAGAGTTTGGGGGTTGAACAATGTGTTCAGACTTTCAAAGATAAAGGGATGCAGACTCAATGTGAAGTGAAATTTCTCCAGAGTATCTTTTCTCTCAAAAATTGAATTCTCTCCTCTTTCATGGCTTGGATATGGATCAGTTTATATCCTTCAAATGGAATTGAAGGTCCAAGTCAGAATGTTTCTAGTATATGGAAGGTCAAGGATCATGGATCTCGTGAAGTGACATGGAAACCCAACACAATTTTAAATTTTGAGCACCAAAATTGACGTACGCAGGATGTAGTGGTGCAACGTGTGTATACGCATGTTGTCTAGCTGGTAGGGCATATATATGTGGAAAAATATGGTTTTTTGGCTCTAGAAAATACAAAAGGGGACTTCAAGTTTGCATATGGAAATGGAAAGGTCATCCAAACAAGTTGCATGGGGTGAGGAGAAATTAGCTATAACACTTGTGTTGAATATCGATTCTAAGATATTTGTATGAAGTCACTTCCTCCAAGTTGTTGTTGTCATATATGAAAGTATCATATGTGATCTTATTGGGTTTAATGATCATGACTTTTGTTTTGTTAGTCATAATAGTTGGTGTTCCTGAGATTGATTCTAGGCTCGCAGAATAATGTAGACATCCAAATATTAAAGAGAATTGTTTTCATAATGATTTTTCTACCTTTAGTTTTTAATATGCAACTTCAAATGAATTTTTTATGATTAGAAAACATAGAGGCATTATCTCTTTCTTTGAGTCTTTAAAATTTTATATTATGAAAAATAGAATCAATTATCAAAGATTGTTAAAACAAAGTAAGGTATCAAATACAGATAAATCTTACCTCATCCGCATTAGAAGAATTTATGAAGAAGAATTCCTTGATAGATGATTTAAACTAAGGAAACTCACACAGATACAAGTCTTGTTTTACTCGCAGTAATAAAAGAAGAAAAATTGTAACTAGACAAACTTCCAATAAATGGAGACCACGGGAGATGTATTACTAAATTGCAATCTTCAACCTTCAAGAGCCATTGAGTGAAGACAATATGATTAGGAAATGGAAATACAAGGAAAACACATAACTCAAGGAAATGAGACGTAGAATTTTTGTATTTTCTTTTCTATTGATATTCAATGAGCTCCCTTTTACATTGGACAAAAAGAAGCCTAGAATAGATCTTAGATTTGTTTATTTATACAAATATGTCTTAACCAAAAGTAGTTAGACATTCCACATCTTTTTCTTTGAAAATAGAATACAGTCAAAACTAAAAAATACAATATAGACTTTTCTGAATTTGCTGAGATTTCCTTGATTTGTTGGCACTTCATGTATCCTTTATTTTCTCATGGATGTACTTGGTTTTCTCTGATCATTGAATTGAGCATGCAGTTCCATTAATTCCACAACAAATTTGGAAGGTTCAACATTTGCATTCAACTCAAATGTGAAAACCTTTTTAGGTACCAATGGTAATTTCTCCTAAATTTTCATAACTACCTGAGTTGTAACCTGATGTTGTAATCTCGGTTTTACCAACAAACTTGTTATAGCCCTAAAATTCCCTACTCATGCATACATGGCATTGGCCTTCTTGCTTGCATAATTTGCCAAATCACTGTTGAGGAGCTCTATTTAAAAAAATAATTTTTAGAGCATGTACGCACCTTGTTGCACTACTGTCCGCGTACATACACTTGTTGCATGCTAGACAACCCGTGTACATATGCTTTTTTCACACTAAATAGTCTACGTATACCTCCATAAGTTGCAAAAAATAAAAATTTGTAAGGAATTCAGTGGAATTTATGGGTTATTGGAGGTTTTCCAACCAATTCACCTGCTATAGCCTATCCCCCAACCGAATAACCATCCTTTTGTCATATAAAAGGAGGTCTTCGGGTCTCATTCCACAACCAAGCATTAGAACGGTGAAACTCTGCCCAATTTCACTTCCTTTCCTTTCCCAAGCATTTGCAACCTTTTGTGAGTTATTGCCTTAGCATTCCCACTCCATCCCCTTTTCTTCCATTCAATCCATTCCCTTCCCTTGAGGTGATTAGTAGATTGTGAGAAGAGGCTTATTGAAGGTGCACTTGTAGCATTGTAAAGAGGAGCTCAGACCAGGTTCGTGGAACAGTGACCTGTAAGGATTGTAAGTTTCAGTCTTTGATTAATAAATAAAAGAATCTCTTTTCCCTGTCCCAAATGATGATGTTTTGTGTATTTTCTTTTATTTATACATAACATTTAATATCTAACCCTAATTTATGAATATAAATAGTGTTCTTGTAGTCTTAGATGCAGGACAGCTTTGGGAGGAGACTTGTAGCTTTTGGAGCTACAAGGCATGAGGAGATCATTACTAGACATTGGATAAAAGGTACAGTTACCGATATTCTCTTCCACTACTTTTTGTTCATCTATTTTGGTATGTTTGGGGTAGAGTAGAAACTAGATTGACTTTTAGGGATTTATTTTCTCTGTCTATACTCTAAACCCTGGTATAGTTATAAGGGGATTTTCCCGCTAGCATAATTGGCGACTCCGTTGGGGAGTCTCTCTAGGGTTTTTAGGAAAGTGTTTTGGGTTTTTAATTGGTCTTGATTTCTTTTTGAGTTTCATTCAAGTTTATTGAGTCTTGTAAGGGTTTCAGGTCACCTGCAAGGTGCATACCAGCTTTCCCTGCCTTGTTAGTTTGCCTTGTATTTTTATTTTGACAAGTCTCAAAGGTGTGCACGCCTTGTTTTGGTTCAACCCGTGTATATACGCACTCTGCATAGTAGACAACCCACATACATACATGCTCTGCACAGTAGACAACCCGCATACATACGTAGGATGTTGATGCAACAACCTGCGTCTCTATGTCTTGAAAGTGTTTTTTAACAAAGAGAGAGTTTGTCTCTTTCCTAATAGAAGTTTATACTTCTCAGGACTTTCTTGAACTAGTCAAAGTCTCTTTCTTTGGCCATAGCTTGGGTTAAAGTTTTGGTTAACTTGTCCCTTAGTTTTCTTTTGTTTGCCCTAAAAAGTTTAGAGAGAGTTGTCAAGTTTTAGATCCTCCTTTTGGTTTCTTGGTTGAATCCCTATGATCCGAAGTTGGCTTGGGGTCCTTATCAGTCTTGTTTTCATTTTTCTCTTTGTTCATGTTTCCATCTTTGAAAAATGAAAAAAAAATTTACTTCAGTTTTTCTTGTTAAAGCAGTTCAAAATATATATATATATATATATTCCTGCATTAAGTTTGGTAAAGTAGTCAAGGTTGTTATTTGTAAAAGAAAAAGAGTCTTTTTTTCAAAGTTCTTTTCGATTTCATGAAATACAAGTAGTTTTGCTTAGTCAAACGAAATCAAGTTTTAGGATTTCTTCATCTACAAGATCTTCAAATATTGATTAGAAAAGTTGAATATTACAAAGAGTTTTTATAATCTTTACTTTAATTTCGAAGTATCTTTTTTCTTTCAAATACTTTAAAGTTATCTTCCTTATTCATCTCTTCATAACACCCTCAGTTGCACTACCACACCGTTTGCGTAAATCAAGCCTTAAAATTAACGCTTAACTTAAAATATATTAGAATTTGTGTTTGCAGGGTTCACCGACTAGTTTAGGGTTTTAGGGCCTTGAATTAGGTGTGAAGAGGAAACTCTACAAGGCCATTTTAAAACAAACATTGGAGTCTAAGATAGGGAGTGTCTTAAGTCTAGCATCATAAGAGTTAGTCAAGACCCCCCTCTAACAAAGGGGATAAACACGAGGTCACGTGAGGAAAGGAAGAGGATATAACCCCTCCAAAGATGGACTAAACATAGTGGGGATTGTATATTGAGGGTCTTTCTCGGGAACAATTGATCCGGGATCTTTTCATCGAAGTGACTTATAAATAATTGTATTAAATGATCATAAATTAAATTACACCATTAAAGAAGTAAAATCTCAATAATGAAGAGACATAAGCATCAAAACTGAACATGAAAACTTGATAATGGAGTCCATCCCTTGTGGACTACGTCTCCTCATCTTGCTCTCAAATGGGTAGGCCTTTTTTATTAACTCGGCAAAAGAATATGGAAAAATACATAAGTATACCTCATTCTGGAATTAAGTTTCATAAGCTTTACTCAGATCATAAAACAGACAACACCATTGAATTCGTGGCGTCGAATTACCCAAAAATGATTGTCTCCACGCCTCAATCTGACTATGGCACTCCCAGGCCCTTGAGAAATATCGTCTCAGTTTTTGTGCCTGCTCCCTGCAATTAAATCATAAAAATTGCCTCGAAAACTGTGCCCGATCGTACCATCGTGCACCTTTCTCCTTCCCCCCATGCATTGGCGAATTTCAAAATTTAAATAATAACTGTGAGTGATATAAACAATGGGGTTGTTTGGCCCAATAGTTGGCAGAGGTGATTTAAGGCTTGGTTGTCGGGGGAGGTCTCAGGGTCAAACCCGTGGGCCTGCCCTTTTGGGATCCTCTGTTGTAACTATTACCAAATATGGCGTGTTAACATTGGCAGACTGTTGTTATAACAAGGAATATGCCATTAGTTTGGAGGTACCATTATCTTTGGCGAACCGGTTAACAATTTGGTGGGGTGCAAGTTTAAATATGGTGGTTCGTTGATTGCTCGGTGGGATATTCCACCAAATCTGGTGGAACTGCTGCCAGATTTGGCAGACTTCATATATATATATATATATATAGATATATATATATATAGATATATATATAGATATAGATATAGATATAGATATAGATATAGATATAGATATAGATATAGATATAGATATAGATATAGATATTAGATTTTCAGTTGTTGGACCTCATTGATCATTTTCCCACTGCCACGTGGCTGCCATTTATTTGCCCACGTCATATGCTTGCATAGTCACCCTACCACATCATTTTCCATGTCATCCTACCATGTCATCGTATGGTCTACCATGTGGCTATATAGATTGCCACATAGTGATTTTTCATTAGTCCACAGATTGACCCGAAAAATCCAAAATCGAGTGACATGTGGCAGCCTCTGGTGCTGCCACATCACCATGTTGGCATCATGCTGACATTAGCATGACATGTTTTGCCTCTTGCATGTGCCATGTACACTGTACGAATTTTGACATCATCCATACTGATGTTGATGTCAGCAGTACCAATGTTGAATCATCCCATGTTGATTGTGCTAGGTTAACCAAACTTTGACCGCAAATATATTTTGATCTGTAACTCCGTTTGATGAGTCATTTATGTCGTTGGAAATATTGCGACACTCTCTTAGTGATGATGCCACTTTCACTTAGTTGTGAGGACTTTGAGTTTTTTCCCTTTCTCTATCTACTGAGGCCATTCTGAGCTTCTTGAGTTGCTTCTGCAAATTTTGAGTTGTCCTTAGTCTTCTCTGGATCCTTTTTGGATCACGCCTTCCAACTGGGAGCTTTTTGGACCACCAAAATCTTTCATCAATCAAGAGATAAGTGAAGGAAGAGTTCCCTCACCTTGTCCTTCTCAATCCACTTTTCCTTTCTTGGATGTGTGCCCTTTAAACCTATTTGAAGATAATCAACATCACCCTTGTGTGAAGTCATCATCCTTCCGTCCAGGATGATATCTTTCTTTAACTCATCCAAGTACTCAGAAGAAAAATCATCAACTTAAGGTATTGAAACTTCCTCATCCTGATCCATGATCATGGGAGTCTAAAAAAGATTCAAGTTCTCTACATTTACAACTGAGTAGATTTGCATATAAGGTGGAAGATCTAGATGAAAAGCATCGGTACCACTTTTCTACAAAATAGTGAAGGGTCCATAACGAATGGGTTTGAGTTTCTTGCCTTCACCCTTCAACCTTTCCTTGTTGATGTGAAGCCATACCTAGTCTCCAACCTAGAATTGATGATCAACCTTGTGCTTTTCATGTCAAGCTTTATACTGTTCTTGACTTTTCTCCAATTGTTCCCTAACTGCTTGGTGTACCTATTGGATCCTATGGATGAACTTGTGGGCTCTGTCTTTAGATTTCTTCATTTGAATCGGCATCTCTCCCATACATCAAGTCCAAAGGAACTTTAAGTAGGTACCAAAAACATGTCTCAAAAGGAGAACACTAAGTCAAGGAATGTAAGGCTCGGTTGTAAGCATGTTGTACATAGGGTATCTGTTCATCCCATAATTTGGGATGCTTGTTGCAGTAGCCTCGAAGAAAAAGTACCATTGTTCGGTTAACATCCTATGTGTGTATGTCGGTCTATGGATGGAAAGCAGTGCTCCTATTCAACTTGGTGTCCATCATTCTCCACAAGCTTGTCCAAAAATCCCCAAGGAATCGAGTATCTAGATCTGAGATAATGGATGTGGGTAGCCCAAAGTGAACCCAAACATATTGAAATAAGAGATTATCAATTTTCTCAACAATGATTTGCTTTTTACATGGCATTAAGATACACATCTTGTTGAACCTATCCACTACAAAATACAAATATTCATGACCCCTTTTCGACATTGTTAAACCCCCTACAAAATCCATGGAGATACTTTCCCATGGATGGGATGGAACAGGTAGTGGTGAGTATAGCCCCAATTTTCTATTAGTGGGCTTACAATTAGAACAAATCACACACCCCTTTACATATTTAGTTACAATTTCTTTCATTTGAGGCCAGTAACAAAAATTTTGCAAATGAGCCATATTTTCTCCTAACCCAAAGTGCCTAGACACAAGAGAAGTGTGAGCTTCTCGTATTACATGGAATCATTCACTTGTAGGAATACATAGCTTTCGAAGTTGGTAGAGTAGTTTTCCCTACAGACAATAGTTCTCTAACTATGCACCATGGGTTAACTTCTCATATACTTCTTTAAAATATTCATCAATGGCATATTGTTCCACATAGCTATTGTTATCACTCCAGAAAACTCTCCTAGGCTGTAAGTCGGAGATGCCTGGTAACTAACTCTTTTTGGGAAATATTTTCTTTATAATTGAAGTGGGTTGTGGATCAAGGTGAATAACTAAAGGCTGGACTGTGTTTTTAGGACTGTCTAGGAATACAAAATCTCCCAAGGCCTTCTAGCAATGCAGTCAGACAGGGTTTGATCAAGAGGTAAAGAGGATAGCTATTGAACCAGATTACACTTCATACCAACAAGCATAATGGGCTTAATAACTAAGAAATATCTTATAATTATCAACTTAATCAATCAACATATGAGATGACAATCATATACGGATCAAATAAGCATCAACAAAGAACATTCACTCACAAGATATCAGAGACAAGAGAGAGAGATCTGACAGCACAACTGAAGGAAGCTTGAAATCTTTAGTATAATAAGAATAAGTCTTGTGCTACAGTATCAGCATAATAGCATCCAAAATCGAACCCCTTGGTTTATATTCTATCTTACTATTTATAACATTACAAAGCAGTTCTCTGATCCTAAAAACATGAATCAAATCAACTAAAAATAGGAAGTAAAAATTTGTTGCAAAATATGTGGGATGTTTCCTCAAAATGAGGTCAATCCTAGATTTGTCTCAATTGATTGTTGATGATGTGTAGGCAGCCTCCCAAGGCTAAAAGATCATTCTCCCATGGAGACCAAGTCGAGTTGGCTGATGTGGCAAAATACCCTGCTTTTTAGTTCAAATGAAATTGTCCATAAGCCTTTGAAATACCCATTTTTCCATGCTTTGTCAAAAAATAACTGTTGAACTGGATCTGATAATTCATTTAGCATGCATTGGAAAAGGTTCCGAATCTTTTCATATCAAAAATCCTTGATCTGTGCAAAAACTCGTTCAATTCTGGACACACGGGCTTTCGGTGGTTACTGGGAAGGTTTTCTGGTGAGTTATCCACCGAAAGCGCAGCTTTCGGTGGTTAATGAACAGTCATCCTGTTCGCCTAAACCACCGAAAGTTAGAATTTCCAGCAAAAATTGCCTTTGGGAAAAATCAATTTTCTCAGTCGTGGAATGTCCGTTTTGCATGTTCAAATAGTCGATTTTCATCTACAGATCATAATATTTCCAATGGAGCAATCAAATTTGGATTTGGAGTTAGGGAAGCTGGAAAAATTTTCGTTACAAGATTCGGCATCATTCTTGCGAAAATGACAACGCATTTTTTGTCGTTAACATCTGGCTCCAACTGGGATGGAGACCTCCCTGCAAGGTCTCCAAGAACCTAGCAGACCTTGTGCCTTTAGTATTGGGCCATGGAGTCATTCATCCTTTTCAGTGGTTAATGAGCACACCCGGATCGCCTAAACCACCGAAAACAAAAACTTACCCAAACATCAAAACTTGATGAATCTCAATTACCTGCAAGAGTACAAAGTCCTCAGGGCTTGCTAGACGAAGCTCATCTTTCTGTTTACAATGCTTCCATTTCTCAGTATGAGGTCAACAAGCACACCCACCATGACTATCTTCCATGATGAATATTTTCACCATTTGCCTATTTCAGCCTTCCAGAAACACAATGAAGAAAACAGGTTGCACCACCACTAGCATCTGTATTACTGCAAACGACTTCACAACTTCTTGGAAGAGGCCCCCGACTTGTAACTTCATCATGATGTATTTAAACCTGTATTTCTCCCTCCATAGAGCTGGCAATTTTGGCAAGGGTTTCCAAACCTGCATGATCCTGTGCTGGAGGTCGGTAAACTGCTATTGTGGTTGAGTATGGCTATGTATAGGCTTCAGCCTATAAATATTCTTAAGCACACCTTTGTTTTGCAGAAATCATTTGTCCATGGTCTCCACCCCGGATTCATCAACAGCATCATTGGCAGCTGGACTTAAGTTCATGGTCCAGTTAGTTTCATTTAAATTATCATATGTAGCTTCTGCAGAATCTGCAAATTCTTTACTACACTGCAATTTCCTACATGTGTTCTCAGAGGAGGAATGTTGTTCCAGAGACCTAACAATTGTCCTTGGTGTGTTGAAGACACTCGTATCATCAATTCTAATGTATGATCCTAGATTCTTAGGGGTAACTGCTGCTACTTCCACAGCTGACAAGCAATGAGAGTGGTTGTATTTAATGCAGAAGGAAAAGCATGGATCATTTTCAGCCTCTTTATAGGAATGTCTCCTTTCAAAGAAGTCTCCACCATAAGTCAATGCATCTCCCTTTTCTCCATGTCTGTCAAACATATGCATCGTAGTCCTATGTTCACAAGACTATTTTCTTTTCGATGCTCCATCACTTTCATACTCTGCAGATACCAGACTAAGGAAAACTTGAAACCAAACTCAGAAACAAGCTTGAATTGCTTACCAGAACACCGACAGTCGAATGACTACCCCAAATAATGCCTACTGACAAACATAGGAAGCCATCCCGAAGCTGGACACCCTTAAGAACCCAGTAGCCAGACCAAAACAAATTGAAACACACCAGAGAGAATTCGAGCAGCTACAGCACCGAGAATACTCTCTATAGTGATGAAAATCTCCACTTGCCGAGATTAAACAACAATGTCACCTTACAATTCTTCTAGAAAATAAAGGACTTATCGACCAACTCAACTTCAAATTTGACGCTGAGGAAAAGGGTGCATGAATCCACTGCCAGATCCCAAAAATAAATCTGATCCTTAGTGTACTGCGTACAAGCTATGATTCAGGCTTTTGTTGTGTTGTGTGCAGGTTGCAAGTGCACGTGGAGCTGGAGATGAAATTGTGCACCTGTACGAGAGAATTTCGGACATTTGCTCTGCTTAATCAATACACGCGGACTCGGTGCATGATACAATCAATATTTAACCACATTCCCAATTAATTATGACATCATAGCACTCAGGATCATTCTCCATAAGATCCGCATACAATCTTAAATTGGTTATGACATAATCGCCCTTGAAATTCTAAGCCATACTCAACTCAACGATGACTGACAGCCCGAGCATATAGAGGATTTTTGGGCAGAAATTTCTCAACCGACTGCAATAATGACCAAGAAATCTTCACCAATAGTCGTGATTTTTGGCACCTGAATCTTACCCGCTTCCAGATCTTCCACCTCATCCTTGATGGCCAAGGCAATTTGCATGCAAGTTTCAGATCTTGGTTGATGATTTCTAACGAAAGACCAGTTCAAAATTGTCACTGGGCCAGTGAGCATTCCCTTCATGGGTCGAGTAGTTATGCTCTGGGCCACCTTAAACCAGAATACAGTCATAGGCTTCGGGCGACTGACATCATCGTAGATAACTAGTGGCTTTATTATTGCCATCTTTGTCTGAATCCTGATCATCAGAAGAGGTGCCAGTTTCATCTTCCTGGGATGCAGCTCCTGAAGTATCTTCAAATGGAATCTCAGGATGCCCTTGATGCCCCAAGTACTGTGAAATATACTGCCTTGGTTGACCTTGAACCTCAAAAGTAATGGAAGAAAAGGGTCTCCCAACCACATACACGTGACACTCACCCAAAAAATACAATTGATCGATCTCTTGTCCTTGAACCCTACCCAATATCTCAACATAATAGTGGTCTTGGAAGCTTGAACAATTGTAATTCATCCTCCTGTAACATTGGGTACTCTTGGGAGATATACGTCCAGACATAGTCTTCACAGGGATATCTATCAGATGACATGGACCCATCCATTACAGAGATTTTGATTCCTGGTGATGAGATAGAATAACCAAACCGAAAGCGAACTTCATTTGCTGAATATATAGGAATCCCCCTCTGAAGGTTAGCTTGGAATGGACGTGTTCTAACTTCGTGCACACCATAAATTGTCATGCGCATTTTAACTTCGTGCACAACAGACAATTTCTTGTGCCACCTGTAAGTCAATGTCTCAGAGACATCTCTATTGCTTTCTCCTTTACTTGACCAATAATATGACCTTCCATTTTTCATAATACTTGCGTCCAATTTAATACTTGCATCCGATGTAAAGCTGACACCTTCATGCGGATAGTTGTCAGTGCTGGAAGCACAAATATTCCTACAGATGCAAGTTTTCTCCACAGCGGGTCTAATAAGTTCATGGGCCAGCTTGCCATAGACTCTATGTTCCATATTCAAATTTGTCCATGCTAAATCTTTACTTGAGCTTGGTCCTCCAAAAATGCTCTTCTTATCTTCTTCCATCACAGAATTAAAGCTGGATACTTCTGGACAGATTCTGATGCAGAGGTATTTAAAGCAACTACTTTCAACCACAATTCGGGATTCTCCATGTGCAAGAAGCCAAGCAGGCAGGGGAAGGGCACAGCGTGCAGATATTGTTGGTGCAGCTGCAAACTTTAGTGCTCCATTCAAGGCAGAAGTATCTGAGAAAGATTTTCCACATATGATTAAGGTTGGTTGTTCATAGTCTACTGCAATAAACCCACTATTTTCATTTGGCCAAAGCCCAACATACTCCCATGCAGTTGGACTTATACCTGTTTCAGAAGCTTGTTGAATTGTAGTTTGGAAAAATCAGATGCCCCTAAAGAGAAGCTTCCTCGAGAAAAATGCAGAATGAACACATATTGTTACAGCAACACATTATGGAGACAAATGTTGTAACTAAATTGTAAGCAATTCTTACTGGACTGATATCAGCATATGTTTCTACTTATTCAACAATGACTGCAAGCGATCTACATGCTCGTAGGACGAGCTTATTTTTCTATCTACTCCTACATCTAAACCAACARTACTGGCTCTTATTAAGTGAAGTCATGCTTCCAATGAAGCCATGTCAGAAACTGATTTACAAGCATCATGCTAGATCTTGACCCGAACAACAATGGAAGCCATATCATGCAGAAAAGAGGTTTAAATAGATGATAAAAACAATCTTCTTCTGGAAAAAATATCTTTGGGTTTATGTTGCTCCTAAAATCCAAATAGTCAGCAATAGGGTCATTAAAAACGTCAAGGAATACCTCTTTAAGCAGTTGTTCCAACTAAAGATTGACATGCTGTTGTCGATAGCTTCCACCGATCTCCATGTAAAATGCCAATTGCCCATCTTCGATCAAAGAAACATGCATGATATACTGTTGATCTAATTCTTTTTGCTCTTCTTCACATCTGCTGCAAATTTCCAGTCTCTGCAAATCTTGAAACTGTAGGTTGCCCTCATGATCCTCTTCAATTTCAACAGTTTCACTCTCTAGTTTGTCGATCTGATCATCATTTTTCAAGTTTTCAAAAGGGCTAATCGGATCTTCCTAATCATGATGAAGAACATTTTCAACAACATACTTTTCATGAACATCTGAATCCTTAGTCAACAAATGAAATTCATGACAACACTGAGGGTAAAGAAGATCAGCTGGAAACTGATCTTCACAAAATGCATGAAAAGCAGCATGAAAATCAGCCAAAGAGCTAACACTTGCGCTTGGAAGAGACTGACACCAGTCAAGAGCAATCCCTTCTAAAGAACATTTGAACAGCTTGATTTGAACATCCTCATGTACAATTTCAAGTTGATCAATGAATTCATGGAAATCCAGCAAATGTTCAGCTGGCACTTCCCACTCCTCACCTCGGAATATGGAAATATTGTTCTCCCATTCATCTCTATTAGGTACTTGATTAGGGAAACCAACAATGCTTGAAAAATCACAGAACGCATACCTCTTGGCTAAGATTTTGTTCATGTCATACCAGTGGAGTTGCCAACAGATCCGTCCTTCATGGAGTCGCCAAATAGATGATGTACAACCTGATAGTGTCTACTCCTTGTCTATCATCAAGAAATAGATCTGATGTGTCGTTCTCCCAGGAAGATAAGCTTCTGAACTCGCTCCCCGGCAATGGCGCCAATTTGTTATCACTCCAGGAAACTCTCCTAGGATGTAAGTCGGAGATGCCTGGTAACTAACTCTTTTTGGGAAATATTTTCTTTATAATTGAAGTGGGTTGTGGATCAAGGTGAATAACTAAAGGCTGGACTGTGTTTTTAGGACTGTCTAGGAATACAAAATCTCCCAAGGCCTT
>ML795403.1:1909-34472 GCA_009831015.1 Picea engelmannii
AAAATAATAATAATAATAATAATAATAAATAATAATGTATTATTTACTTAATATAATATTTACTTAATTATAAAGCAAATACTATCATTGATAAAACAATCCCTCTCGCTTGTAAAGCAAATACTATAATTAATAATAAATATTAATAAACAATCCCTCTCTCACTATTGTTTAGGCTTGATGTGGCTTAAGTAATTGTATTATGTCTTTGTCAACTTAGAAATTGACATGCATGATTTATGAATTGAGATGTACTACTAAATTGTTGGTACGATTTATATGCATTTGGATTTGATACGAATCTAAGATTGGTTTCATAAAATTAATTAGAAAGATGTTTAGAGTTTATTTTAATTTGATAGTGTACTATTACTTTATGTTTATTACTTTATGTTTATGTGAATTACTTTATGTTTATGTGAAAAGTTATTAATAGATTATTTTAGAAAAAAAAGTTAAGTAGTTTTTTCACCTTTCTTAAAGTTAGGATAAATAAATTATTTATTTGAATAATGTAAGTTATGAAAAATAAAAGGTTAAATTAACCTGATAGGTAATGGAGGTTGGGGCCATGACATCGTTCATATGTTGTCTGGTCGTCAATATGTAAAACGGTACACAATGTAGTAATGAAAGGGCAAGGGAGGTGATTTCAAGTATAATCATGGGTGAATTATCCTCCTCGAACGGTGTACAAAGCTCAGGTAACTATCTTGGGACATGATACTTTGCATCATGGAAGATCATAGGGGGTTTGGTCATTAGTTGGTGCAGAAATTTCACCATTCCATAATGTCATTTGCAAAAGTCTAGAGCTCGAGTTAGTATGGAGGAGCAGAAGTTGGCATGCAGTGTCTTAGCCTCCCTAGTGCTTCAGTGGAGAGCATAATTCCCTACCCAGGTACCCTCCTCTGTATTTTTTTTGTTATGTTATTGTCGCTAGGCACTTTGCTTCCAAGTAGTGTTGAGTGGGCTCTCTGTGAATTTGACCCACTAAGATATGGGAGTTAGTTGTGTTCCCCTAGGTTGTGGGAAGAGGTTCTAGCTATCCAACAGTGACTTCGTAGTTTATCGTTGCCTTTTGGAGCCCATTAGATAGTCCTATTGAACATTCCTTTAAATGGCTTGTCATTCTGCATGTCATCCATCTCAAACTTAACCTATCAACAATGACCAAAGGGAACAACTCCTAACTAGTGAAAAAGGGGAAAATAATGTCGAAAGGAAGGCCAGAGCATGTACCATGAAAGGCCATGTCCATGAAAATCCATGTTATGTTGTCAGGGTTGATATAGAGGCCCGGGTAGTGGTCAATTTCTACCATACTAAATTCCCTAATTCAGTTTAGGAAAAATTAGAGGAAATGGAAGGAACCATCAAAGAGAAAAGACATAAATTGTTCAATGAACAAATTCAAAATGAGTTTGAAGGTTGGGTTCAAGACCCTGGATTTTCAAGAACACGGGATATAAAGTTTTTTAGAATCACTAAGACCTATTGGCTAATCAAGGCCCTTATTTCCCAGGTTGTGGAGGAATGAATCCTACAATAGTAGGATATCCTCCACAAAATTGACATGTTAGATGGTAAATTTGTAACAATTTATATAGTGTTTGGGATTGAAATTGTGGTTTCCCTGGTCCAGGATGAAAACACCAACACCATGGCACTGAAAGAGGACTCCCTTGGCTCTATGGGCACACAGTCCAAACCCATTTTTATAGAAGAGTATCCCCAGCCTTTTGGTGTTGCTCAAGAGGATCTTATGCAAACCAAGGACCCAGATGGCCAGTGTAACACACCCAGGTCAACAAACCTGAAATTCTTTGCTATATACTCTTATATGAACCGCACCCACCGCCTGGGTACCTCTAATTTCACCCTCTTGGGCTATTTTGCATTTTTTATATCCATTAATTACATAAAGAAGCATGAAATGTACACATGCATTCATCAAGATTCATGTTAATTGTAACTAGATATTAACATGCCATGCACAACAATAACCAACAAACAGGCATAGCATAAACACATCATATCTCAGAGATAATAAATAATACGCAGCAGAAATAAATACACAGTAGAGAAAACCATGACAGAGAACACTTATCTTATGTAGAAATTTTAATACAAATTATGTATTGCCTGGATTCTCCAGATCTAACAATTATATGCCACTGTTAAATACAGAATCGCTTCTACAAAATTCTTGTGAAATTTAAAACACGATCGCCAATTGCAATATCAAGAAGAAAGATCAATCACACATAACACAGATGTTTTTACCGAGAAAGCATAAAGCTAAAAAGCCCACTATCATATATTATGTATATATCATGAATCATGAAACAATCTCATTCAAAACTCTAATCCAAGAGCTCTCAGTACAATATACAATTGTCTCACACTGTCATACAAAAATTGGCAAATGCATGTGCCAATTTACTGCCTCCAGACAGCATGCCTCCTTTGCACAATCCCTGCTAATGGAAAACCTTGCAATGAATGAATCCCTCTTGCCTAGGTTGCACATTCCTCATGGGCACATCCAATGTGTGTGTGGTTGCATGAATGCACCCACTAAAGTCACAACTGATAGTCAAACTGTCCCTTTCACCTTCATCTCAACTGGGTCTCCACTGGATCTGACATGCATGTAGTTAACAGTGGTAAATCTTCAGTTGCATGTGAGACCACTGATTGTGAATTAATTAATAATTAATTCACTGATCTCTCACTAGTGTAAGTTCAGTTACAACTAGTACAATTGAGCTTAACTCACTTAACTGAGTTAAACTACTTTACAACTCACATAACTACACATATAACTCTGTTACAACTTCGAATCACTCAGCTACAACTAATTCGACTTGCATGTCCCACCAACCAACCTTTGAACTCAAATTTCATATAGCTAACTGATTTGCCACTTCAGTTAACTATTTGCAAGTGCTCATTGAGAATAGATTAATATTTATTGTCCAACTATTATTAAGGGATAATAATAGTCGACATACATCTATAAATAGAATTTGCTCACCATCTATGAATAGACATCATCTATAAATAGAATTTGCTCATCATCTAAAAATAGACTTCCACCTAAAAATAGCCTGAGGCTCCATCCTAGTGTAGGTGCATAATTTTCACTAGGATCTTGTTGAATCTCAACACTCCCTCTCAACAAGAAAGGGATTATCCTTCACCCCGATCATGTCTCTATGATATTTGAATTTCCTCCTAGTGAGCGCCTTCGTCAGAATGTCTGCATCTTGATCTTCTATAGGAATGTACTAAAGCAACATGATCTTCCACTACACACAATCTTTGATATGATGATACCGTATATCTATATGCTTAGATCTATCATGAAACACGGGATTAATCGAGAGTTTAATGCAACTCTGATTATCACAATGAATCACTGTCGGATCTAAATGAGATCCAAACAAACCAACCAAGATCTTTCTCATCCAGATAGCCTCACATGTACCTTGACTCGCTGCCATGTATTCCGCTTCCGCTGAACTGAGTGTCAGGGATCTCTGCTTCTTGTTGTACCAAGAAACAGTTGTAGATCTGATACTAAAGATCCCCCCTGATGTGCTCTTTCTGTCCGTTGGGTTGCCCGCCCAATCTGCATCCATGAAGCCATGCAACTTCACCTCATCCATCTGTCTGTACCATAATCCATACTTAGATGTGCCCCTCAGGTATCTCGGGACATGCTTACCCGCCTTCCAAAAGAGCTTGGTAGGCTTAACCATCGCTTGACTCAGCTGGTTAACCGCATAGCAAATGTTTGGTCTCGTGTTCACTAGATACATTAGCAAACCCACTAACTATCGATAGACAATAGCATCCACTACCTCTCCAGAAGTAGCATCCTCTTTCCTCCAGTTTCCTGGGAGAGGAGTATCCATGGGTTTGCAGCCCTCCATGTGAAACTTACCCAGTATCTCCCTTGCATACTTGCCTTGAGACACAAAAAGTTCACCATCTCGTTGCCATATTTCCAATCCAAGGAAATAATGAAGGAGGCCCATATCCTTCATCTCAAACTACTTTGCAAGATCCTCCTTGCATGAGTGTATCAGTTGCTCATCAATAATCAATATTAAATCATCAACATAAAGAACAATGATTAAAAGCTTACCCTCCTCCACAATTTGGTATAGGTTTGCATCCGCTTCACTTTTGGTGAAGCCCAGTCCGGTGAAATAGTTGTCTATCCGAGTGTACCAAGCACAGGGTGCTTGCTTCAGCCCATACAATGCTCTTTTGAGTAGGCACACATGCGACTCGCTGCTGAAGATCTCAAATCCTTCAGGCTGCTCTATGTACACTTCTTCCTCAATGATCCCATTGAGAAACACAGTTTTTACATCCATCTGATGAATGCACCAGCCCATCTGCGTTGAGAGAGCAAGGATGGTCCTTATGGAAGAATATTGTGCGACAGGTGCAAAGGTTTCTTCATAATCTATCCCCTCGATCTGTGAGAAGCCCCGGGCCACAAATCTGGCCTTGTATTTCTCAACACTCCCATCAACAACTTGTTTTACCTTGTAGATCCATCTCAAACCTACCATTGATTTGTCGACCAGTCTTGGGACAATTTCCCATGCACTATTTTTGACAATGGAGTCATACTCCTCCACCATTGCATCTACCCATGTGGGCTCCTACACTACTTCCTAAAAGGAAGATGGTTCAGTCACAATACATTTGCTCATGAGAGCCATGTATCCAATAAATCGATCAGGAGATTGTCTCTGTCTGCGTTGTGAAGTAGGGGCTCCTACATTATGTGCAACATCTAGTCTCAATCTATCAGCTTCTGTGGTGCGCTTTCTACCATTTCTGATGGATGGCTCTGCATGAGTGGCTTCCTCCACTCCATGAACCTCCTCATGTGGTTGATTCACATCTTGAGACTCGTCTTTGGGAACCAACAGTTCCTCCTCTGTATGCAAGTCTAGCTCTCTCTCAAGCGACAACCGCATGGTTTTCCCCTCATCAAATTTTATATCTCGTCACATAACAGTCATCTTATTGTTAGGCAAATACACACGAAAATTATGGGGTGTTTCTGTGTACCCCACAAATATCCCAACTTCAGCAGTCGGCTCCGGCTTCTTCCTGGCGTTCTTGTTCACATGCACATAAACAGATGAGCCAAAAATCTTAAAGTGAGAAACATCTGGTTTCTTACCAGTGAAAGCTTCTTCAGGTGTACTCATGCCAAGTACTATATGAGGACAACGGTTTTGCACATAAACCGCAGTGTTGCATGCTTTTGCCCACAAATGCATTGGTAGGCCCTGATTATGCAACATCGCTCGTGTTGCAGCCACGATCGTTCTGTTCTTCCTCTCCGCGACCCCATTTTGTTGTGGGTTATGAGGCTCTGTGAGTTCTCTTCGAATTCCTTCTTTGTTGCAAAAGTATTTGAATTTGTTAGAGATGTATTCTCCACCATTATCGCTCCTCAGAGCCTTCACTTGCTTCCCCGACTCTTTCTCCACCAATGCTTTAAACTCACAGAACTTTGAGAATGTTTGATCCTTCTTCTGCATGAAGAAGATCCAACATTTACGAGAAATGTCATCAACAAAAATAACATAATACTTATGTTTTGTTGTTGAAGCAACTGAGAATGGTCCACACAGACCAGGATCACCGAAGCACAGTTCTCCTTTTCATGAAAGGTGGACTTTACATACTTTCCCATGGTGCAACCCTTGCACTGATCTAACTGAGAAAGTGTTCCCATTGGAAGTCCAGTAGATATTTGTTGCATGATTTTCAAGGCTCCATGATGAAGATGGCCCAATCGCCTGTGCCATAATTCGCCCTCATCCCGGCTCACCACTTTTTCTGCCTTGCCCATCATGGCAGCGCAACCATCTACCTCCAGCTTGTAAATAATCTTAACTCGAATCCCTATCTTCTTGACTTGACCCGTTGTTTTATGTCGCAGGAAATCTTTTCCATCACTGAAAACAACGTCATAGCCTCTGTCCTTCAACATTTCTACTTAGACCAAGTTTTCTTCAGACCTGGAACATGCATAACATCTTTCAATTGAAATGGTTTACTTGACTCCCTCTGAAAGGTAATGGTACCAATTCCAGTGACACTGTATCGTCCATCGTCACCCATCTTTATATGCATTTTGAGATCTTTCTCCTCCAAGTCACTGAAAAGCTCCTTATCTCCCGTCATGTGGAAGGAAGCGCCACTATCCAAATACCACACCGATCCCAATGCACTTGACGCCATGCATGCAATCAAGGAGAAGTCAAGTTCAAATTGTGAGGCAAGGGCCTCGCCAGCCGCAGCTCCAACAGCCTTCTTGTTCTTCTTCTTCTGCGAACAGTTAGTAGCGAGATGCCCATGTTCATGACAGTGAAAACACTTCACTTTGGACAAATCCAGCTTCTTGCCTTTAGACTCATATTTTGAATGGAATTTCTTCCCCTTCCCTTTCCTTGCCTTGGCAACCAAAGCACAATCCTCTTCATCATCATGTTTTGATGAAGAGCCATCTCTAGTCTTCCACCTAAACTCCTCCTAAACCAAATTCGACCATAGTTGTTCCCAATCTGGCAATTTTTCCCTTCCATTGATAGAGTCTTGATAACTGTGCCAACTCTTGGGAAGTCCTAGGAGAGCCAAGCTCACCAAATCATCATCAGCGACTGTTATTCCCACACTCCCCAACTCATCCCGACATTGGACAAACTTTGTGAGATATTTTGGAATGGAGTCACCCTTCTCCATCTTGATCTTCCTGAGTTTATCTTTGAGCGCCAATTTCTTATGGTCGTTGTTGTTTTGGAATAGATCTATCAAATCCTTCCACATTGCATATGGTGTGGCTTTCCCATGGAGGTTTGAGACAATGTGGTCTCGTACTCCCTCCAACAGGATCCTCCTCGCCTTTGCCACTTTCTTTTTCCATGCATCAAGATTTGCAGCATCTGGCTTAGGAACATCCTTGTCAATGAATTCCTTCAAGCCATTGTCTTTGAGTACTGCCTCCATCCTGTCCTTCCAAGCAATGTAGTTCGAGCTGCCCTCGAGTGCATACTCTAACCTCAAGCCATTGAAAGCCATTTCAATCTTGAATTAGCTGTAGCACCAAGAAGGTCTTTCTGCAAATTTGAATTCTATCCAATCACAAACTCAGCTTCTGCAATACTTCTGCAATTTCCTGCGCTCTTATACCATGTAGAAATTTTAATTCAAATTATGTATTGCCTGGATTCTCCTGATCTAACAATTATATGCCACTGTTAAATACAGAATCACTTCTACAAAATTCTTGCGGAATTTAAAACACGATCGCCAATTGCAATATCAAGAAGAAAGATCAATCACACATAACACATATGTTTTTACCGGGAAAGCATAAAGCTAAAAAGCCCACTATCATATATTATGTATATATCATGGATCATGAAACAATCTCATACAAAACTCTAATCCAAGAGCTCTCAGTACAATATACAATTGTCTCACACTGTCATACAAAAATTGGCAAATGCATATGCCAATTTACTGCCTCCAGACAACATGCCTCCTCTGCGCAATCCCTGCTAATGGAAAACCCTGCAATGAATGAATCCCTCTTGCCTAGGCTGTGCATTCCTCATGGGAACATCCAATTTGTGTGTGGTTGCATGAGTGCACCCACTAAAGTCACAACTGATAGTCAAACTGTCCCTTTCACCTTCATCTCAACTGGGTCTCCACTGGATCTGACATGCATGTAGTTAACAGTGGTAAATCTTCAGTTGCATGTGAGACCACTGATTGTGAATTAAGTAATAATCAATTCACTGATCTCTCACTAGTTTAAGTTCAGTTACAACTAGTAAAACTGAGCTTAACTCACTTAACTGAGTTAAACTACTTTACAACTCACATAACTACACATATAACTCTGTTACAACTTCGAATCACTCAGTTACAACTAATTCGATTTGCATGTCCCACCAACCAACCTTTGAACTCGAATTTCCTATAGCTAACTAATTTGCCACTTCAGTTAACTATTTCCAAGTGCTCATTTAGAATAGATTAATATTTATTGTCCAACTATTATTAAGGGATAATAATAGTTGACATACATATATAAATAGAATTTACTCACCATCTATGAATAGACATCGTCTATAAATAGAATTTGCTCATCATCTAAAAATAGACTTCCACCTAAAAATAGCCTGAGGCTCCATCCTAGTGTAGGTGCATAATTTTCACTAGGATCTTCTTGTTGAATCTCAACATCTTAAATGATTTCATTCACCAATTGGTTGCAAACAAAGGATGTTCCACCCAACCATAGATGTTGTTGTTCCAAATCTCAACAACAGGTCACCCCCTATCCGGGGTTATGAATCCACAAGGATGGGTTCCAGGATGAAACTCATCTGCCCAAACTAGTTAGCACTTAATCTCTCACAGTTTCTCACACATGACAATCCAAAGTACATATGCCCTCTTCTCCCCAGCCTGCACCACCCAAAGACAATGGACCCACTTCATTGCCACGCAATCCCTTAGGCTCTCCACTTCTTTCCAGAGCTCTAGTGCATCTAGTCCAGAATCTCCATGCTGGGACTCTCAAGACTCACAGTTGTGAATAAAATTCATCACATACCAATGCATCTCATGCAAGCATCAATTCATGGTTGGAATACACCAGTCATTTCTACAACCAACAACCAATGGCTTATTTTCCAACAGTTCGTTTTCCTTCTTTTTCCCCCAAGCTAAGATCAAAATGAATGGGAATAATGAACAAGCAAGGAGTCAATGGAGAGAGTGAGCGGAATGAAGAATGTGTGTGGGTAACCCCAAAACATCCCAAAGATGGGTTTATATATTTACTAGGAAATCAAGAATCACATGGTCTTCCCCAAGAAGCTCATGTAACCAGTTCTCTCAATTAAAACAATTATGGGTAAAAAAAGACTTAGCCCCTTAAGCCCCCTCTCTCGTGGAATCATAGCCCCCTATAACTCTTGTCCTTGTTCTTCTAGAAGCCATCGAGGTATTTTATTATTAATAATGATCAGTGTTACATTTCCTAGGCACTCCAACCTCTTTTAATTGTTTGGGCACTTTGGCCTTTCATAAAATAAAAAAATACATTATTTAATTTGTGGACTCAAAACCAGGGTATTACATTCCCCTCCCCCTTATTCTGGCACTGTCCTTAGTGCATAAACAAAACAAAATTCACAATTTCAAAACTCTTCAAACAATTGTGGGTACTATGCTTGCATGGCATTTTCATGCTCCCAAGTAGCATCTTCTGGACCGTAGAAGGTCCACTGAACTTTTAGTAGTTCTATGACTTGATTTCAGAGCACTTTGACTTTTCTGTCCAATATGCATACTAGCTGGACCTGAAAGTCTCCCTCTGGTTCTACCTGAATCAAATGCTAATCATTAACATGGTTAGGATCAAGTACATACTTTTTCAGCAAAGAGAAATGAATTACATTATGCACATCCATGGAAGCATGCAATGCAAGCATGTATGCAACTGGCCTTATTATGTCCAATATTTCAAATGGAGCACAAAATTTGGCTCATAGCTTTGTATGGATGCCCAACTTCAATGAGCTCTTCTTGGGCTTCACTCTCAAAAGTACATGCTCTCCCACTTTAAACTCTCTAGTTGTCTTGTCCTTATCTACATATCTTTTCTGTCTATCTTGTGTTGCCTTCAAATTCTGCTTAATTCTAACTGTTTGGTCTTCCATGTCCTTGAGCAATTATGGCCCAAGTACCACTCTGTTCGTTGGGTTGTCCCAACTCATTGGAGTATTGCATCTTCTACCATACAAAGCTTCGAATGGGCTCATCTTCAAGGAAGTTTGATACCCATTATTATAGGCAAACTCAACCAAATGCAAGTAATCTTTCCAATTAGATGGTTTATCCATCACATACATTCTTAACATGTCTTCGATTACTTGGTTGAATCTCTCTGTCTACCCATCTGACTGTGGATGGTATGTTGTGCTAAAGTTCATATTTGTGCCAAATCCATTGAATAATCCCCTCCAAAAATTTGAAGTAAACTTTGCATTTTTGTCTGAGACGATTGCCTTAGGTATTCCATGCAACCTATAAATCTCCTTCATGTAAATTTCTGCAATATTAGTTGTTGTATGAGTCATTTTTACAGGAACAAAATGAGTAGCCTTTGTCAACTTATCAACCACTACCATTATTGAATCATTTTTCTTTGTTGTTCTCGGTAACTTAGTTATAAAATCAATGGTTACAACTTCCCATTTCTTCTCTGGAGTTGGTAATGGCTATAGCAAACTTGTTGGGTGTCTATGCTTAGTTTTAACTCTCTGACATTCTATGCATCTGGAAATAAAATCAACAACATCCTTCTTCATCCCAGGCCAAAAGAATTGGCTTCTTACTGGTGCAATTATTTTCTGGTAACCGGGATGTCTGGCATACAGAACATTATGCATTTCCTTTAATACCAAATTCATAAGTTCTCTAGAACTAAGAACATTAATTCTATTTTGTGCATAAGAAATCCATCCTCTTTAATCTCATACCCTTAGAATTTTTGTTGTACATTCTCTTGTTGTAAACTCTCCTTTACCTGTAGGTAATGTTGGTCTGTAACAACAAGATTTAAAATTTTGTTTTTAAATCTAACTGGTGCATGCTAATGGCTATAGCATGCATGAGATGCACTCTCTTGTTGAATGCATCAACAACTTTGTTTTCTTTCCCCTTGATACGCTTGATGTCAAAGTTGTATTCGATTAAAAATTCCAGACATCTTGTCTTCCTGGCATTCAAAGTTGGTTGTTCAAAAAGATATTTCAGACCACCGTGGTCTATTCTTAATTCAAATTTCTTCCCCATTAAATAATGCCTCCACATTTTCAATGCATGAATTGTGGAAGCAATATCCAAATCATGTGTGGCATAGTTCCTCTGATGTTCTTTAAGATTTCTATACTCATAATTGATGACATATCCATTTTGAGTGAGGACTCCACCGAGTCCTTCTTTGCATGCATCTGTACAAACCACAAAATTCTCATTTGGGTCAACAATCTTTAAAATAGGTGCATTGGTAACTAATTCCTTCAACAAATTAAAGTTTTATTCACACTTTGTTGTCCATTCAAATTTAATTCCCTTATTTTGTAAAGAAGTGATGGGATGAGTAATCTTAGAGAACCTTTCTATAAAACTCCTGTAGTGTCCAACCAATCCCATAAAAGATATGATTTATGAAACATTCCTGGGTGTTGAGCATCCTCTAATGGCTTCGATCTTCTATCGATCCATTGTTATGCCTTGTTCTGAAATAATATGTCCCAAGTAATGGATTTGTTCTTGGTAAAAAGAGCACTTAGTAAGCTTGACATACAACCGATGTTCCCTTAGTACTTGCAACACCAACCTCAAGTGATGTTCATGTTCTTCCTCGAACTTAAAATAAATAAGTATGTCATCTAAGAACACAATGACAAACTTATCCAGATAATTTCTGAATATGCCATTCATTAAGCACGTAAAGACAGTTGGTGCATTGGTCAGTCCAAAAGGAACCATTACAAATTCATAATGTCCATACATAGTTTTGAAGGTTGTCTTACTGATGTCTTCTTCCTTGATTCTTACCTGGTGGTATATGGATCTTAAGTCTATTTTTTAAAATATTTTTGCTCCTCTTAGTTGATCAAATAGGTCATAAATTATGGGTAGAGGGTATTTGTTCTTCACACTAACTTTATCCATCTATCTAAAGTCAATACACAACCTCAATGTTCCATCCTTCTTTTTTACAACGATTATTGGTGCTCCCCAAGGTGAAACACTTGGGCGTATGTACCCTTTCTTCATCAACTCCTCCAGTTGCATTTGTAATTCTTTTAATTATAATGTACTCATTCTGTAAGGTGTCTTTGATACTGGGGAAGCTCCTTGCGCCGAATCAATAGTGAATTGTGTGTTCCTCTTTGTTGGTAATCCTGGTATTTCTTGGAATACATCCTTAAATTCCTGCAATACTGAAAAGTATTCCATGTGGCTCTCGATCACTTCTACCATCCGATGTGGCACCGACGCTAACACTGACGTGGTACCTGCCATGATCCGGATTTTATGAGAAGAACGAAATGAATACAGATTATTAACAGGTGTTAAACACAAAATAACAGAGATACAATAAAACTGGTTTTCTATTCAATAACGAAATAAGATGAAACTGTAAAATGTAGCGGAAACAAGCTTGTTGGAATGGTGGCGGCTTATCTCTGAGAAGAGATGTGACGGTTGTGTGCATTCAAAAGAAGAAGATTAGAATGAGGCTCTAAAGGCCTTTTTACAATAAACAAGAATGACAAAAACCCTAGACATCCAAAAACCTAACCTTAGGAGATGAAGCGCCAAAAGTCATGTGGGCCCTGTTTGGGTAAGTTAGTATATCAACTTCCCGGGGTCGTAATTTTTGCATACGATCTTCGTTTTAGGTGTGTGATAGCCCGTTGAAAAGGTATCAACGAGGAGATTCATTTTGAGGGCCCAATCATGCCTTTAAATATCATTGAGGAGCTCAATCCCGAAAAACCTTCATTTAGGCTCTCAAAATGGCCCCGGAAGTTAAAATTGCTAAAAATAGTAAATTGCCAAAATTGTCAGAAAACTGTTTTGAGCCAGTTGGAAAAGGTGGGTGGCCACCGATATCCATCTAGATCAATCCTCCCTCCTTATGAAGCAATGGTCTCCATTGCGTTGAGGTCCCCCATCAATGAGGAAATTTTTGTTGAATTTGGCCCCGGGTGAGCCACTTGCCTTGGTGCAGGAGTTGCCCTGCTTTGACGACTCGATAAAGTTGGATCCTTTGTTGTCGAGTGCCCTTGATCTATGTGTCCACAATCTGATCATTGGATGCCTGTTGTATGCAGTCAGGGTTGAGCTCTGTTGGTGTCAGTTGTTCTGCTACTTATGAGGTGTCCAATAATGGTGGGAAATAAGGGCGAAGGAGATCCATGTTGAACACTAGGTGCAGGCCAAGGAAGGGAGGAATGTTGAGCTCAAAAGCATTATCCCCCACGACCTTGGTGATAGTGTACGACCCATAACAGAGTGGGTGAAGCTTCCGATGGGATCCTGTAAGGCGTTCTTTCTGCAAGTGCAACCAAACTTTTTCGCCCACCTGAAACTTATGTGGCACCCGATGTTGATCATGGCGTTGTTTGTACTTGTCATTGGACTTCTGTAGAATATCCTGAACCTGTTGGTGGATGTGCTGGATCCGCTCAATGAACCGGGTGGCTTTGTCAACTTCAGTTGGAGCAGGAGATGAGTCGGTCGAGGTGACCGCAAGGGGAAGTGCAACATCTATGGGACCCAATGGTTGGAATCCCAACCCCACCTGAAAGGGGCTGTGGTCGGTTGAGCTATGCAGGGCTCGGTTGTAGCTATGTTGGACATAGGGAAGGCTCTCATCTCATGTGCGAGGGTGCTTTGAATTATACATGCGAAGGATATGCACAATCATTTGATTTATAACCTCGGTTTGGCCATCTGTCTAGGGGTGGAAGGTCATGGATTTGGTGAGCTTGGTGTCCAACAATGACCAGAGGCTCGACCAAAATGTGCTGAGAAATCGACTATCCTGATCTGAGACAATGGTTTGTGGGATTCCAAAATGTACCCAGACACGTTCAAAGAAGAGCTTGGCAGTGGCCTCTAATGTGATGCTCTTCTTGCAGGCAACCAGAATCGCCATCTTAGAAAAGCGATCAACAACCACAAAAACACAGTCATTTCCCCACTTGGTGGATGGGAGGCCTGACATGTAATCCATTGATATGGATTCCCATGGTTTGTTAGGAGTAGGAAGAGGGGTGTACATGCCCTTTTTCTTAGTGGTCGGTTTGGCAATAGCGCAGGCAGTGTAGGACCTGATATACTTGTTGACCTCCTGTCGAAGTTTTGGCCAGTAGAAATGTTTATGTAGCATCGCCACTGTCTTTTTGACGCCGAAGTGTCCTACCACCCAACTGTAGTGGGATTCCCAGATCAGATTCGCTCACTCACTTGATGGAACACAAATATGGCCCAGATGACACAACAACCCATCTTGAAGATGGAAATTATCGACAACTACGTTTGCACCCAACATTTGGTAAGTGGTGGCAAAGTCAGGGTCTGTCTCATAGAGTTGGGGCCATCCAGATGTCTCATGGTCACAAGAGTCTAGCACCGTGGTGAGTGCAGTGACTGGCGGTCTGTTGAGGAAATCAACGACGCGAATGGTGATTCATGTTTTATACTCGATGTTGAGGTGGAATTGCTGCAAGAATGTGGACCACTTTTGATGGTGGTCATTCTGCAATTTTCCCTGTGTCTGCATGAACTGCAGTGGCTTATGATCAGTGTGGATAACTATCTCCTTCCCAAGAATGTAATGTCTCCATTGGCAGTAGGCTTGTACAATGGAGTACATTTCTTTGTCGTAAGTAGGGTACTTACGGACAATATCTGATAGTGTCTCACTATGATAGGCCACGAGGTGGCCGTGCTGAGTGAGAACGGCGCCCACAACATAGTCTGAAGCATTTGTCTCAATTTCAAAGGGATGTTGCAAATCTATTAGTGAAAGTATTGGGGTTGAGCACAAGCGCTGCTTCAAATCATCGAACGCTCTTTATTGCGACCGACCCCACGCAAATTTCGCCTTACTACCACCCCTGTTTATTTGGCTGAGGGCCCATGCAATATGGGAGAATCCCAACATGAACCTGCGGTAAAAATTGGCAAGGCCCAAGAAGCTCCGAAGCTCAGTGAGTGTTGTTGGGGCTGGCCAATCATGGATGACTTGGATCTTGGCTGGATCCACATGTATGCCATGTTGATCAATGATGTAGCCTAGGTAATGGACCATGTCCATGCCTAAGAAGCATTTCTCCAAGTTGGTGTATAGTTTATGCTACCGCAGGGTGTGCAAAACCTATTGAATATGCTGCAAGTGTTCGGCCCAAGTCTTGTTGTTAATTAGAATGTCATCCAGATACACCACTACAAAATTATTGGTGAATGGTCACAAGATATCGTCCATCATCCTCATGAAAGTGGCTGGATCATTTGTCAAACCAAAAGGCATGACCAACCATTCAAAAAGGCCTTCCTTTGACTTGAAGGTGGTCTTCCATACATCTGTCTGTTCTATCGAGACCTGGTGGTAGCCAGACTTCAAATCAATCTTACTGAAGTATTTGGCCCCCGTGAGTTGATCAAGGAGGTCATCGATTCGGGGAATCGGGTATCGGTTTCTGACTGTGATTTTATTCAGAGCCCGATAATCAATTCAGAGTCGTCAGGTTCCATCTTTCTTCTGTACCAGCACGATTGGGCTCCCGCAAGGTGATGAGCTAGGACGGATGTGCCCCTTGTGGAGCAGTTCTTGGATCTGTCGCTTGATCTCCTCATTCTCTAACAAAGAGCGGCGATAGACATGCCCATTGGGTAGCGGTGCGCCGGGGGTCAGATCGATGGGGTGCTTGACTTGGCAGTGCAGAGGTACCCCTGTAGGTGAGGATAAGATATCTGAGTATTCTTCCACGACCTTATCTACTCGCTTCTGATGTGTGGAGAGGTCGACCGCAAAGACCTTGGATGTGGCTGTGATCTTTCGCTTGTTCTTAGAGCGAATCATGAAGAAGACAAACTTCCCCGTCTGAGAGATGAACTTCCTGCATTGCTTAGCAGAGATCAAGGAAATAACACTAGGTGGGATTGCCTCAAGTATCTTGTACAATTTTCTGTTCAAAGTAATAATAACACTATGAGGCCTAGACTCATATACAACATGACGTTTCCATAAATAAGGTTGGCCCAAAAGAACATCACAAACTTTGAGAGGAGCAACATCACATAATACTTCATTTTTGAAGGGCTTGATGTCGTACGACAGTCGACACTGTTGGCTGACGCGGAGATCGCTTCCTTGGCGGAGCCATCCAATGCTGTAGGGTTGTGGGTGCGGCGTTGTTGGCAGGGTGAGTCGTTTAATGATCTCTGCTGAGATGAGGTTCTTCTGGCTACCGCTATCAACAATGAAGTGCAGTAAGGTGTCTTTTACCCACATCTGTGAATGGAAGAGGCGCTCTCTTTCTTCTGGCTCGTCTGGTTCACCAGGCTGGAGCTTGGTGGTAGCAACAGTGGCACTGGGTTCCGCGTCAATGATCTATCTTCCCCTTTCTAGTTCTGGCTCAGAGTCAGAATCCGCATTTGATTCAGAGGCTTTCACTTCGGCCACCAACGACTGCTTTGAGCGACAGTCAACAGTGTTATGCCAAGGGATCTTATGGAAGTCTCACCACTTCCTGGTATCTTTCTTTGTCTTTCCAATGTCCTTCTTTGCTTGTGGCTTGGACTGGTTGTCCCGATACTGTCCATCTTTGCTCTATCCTTTGTTCTGTGGGTTGGGGCTGCCCTTTCCCTGTTTTTGTTGTGAGGGGTTCCCAGGCCCAAATTGTCACGTCTTTTGTTTGAGCTTTTGCTCGATTTTGATGGCATATCGGTAGGCCGCGCCCAACGATGAGATGTCCATAAATTCCATTTCAGTCTGGATGTATCTATGCAAAGCACCGCGATACTTGAGCACCATATATCGCTCCAAATCTTTGATACCCAACTTGGTGCGCAAGGTATGGAAGATATTTGTGAAATCTGGCACTGCTTGGTCTCTTTCTTGCCGCAGTGTGGTCCATTTGGTATACAAGTTGTCATAACTTTTGACAGGGTAGTATTGTTCCTTAATAGCATCCCTGAAGGATTCCCAGGTGGTCGTGACTGAAAATAATGAGGTTTCCTCTGTTTGCTTTTGCTCACAGAAAGTTTCCCACCAATCTTTGACATGGGGAACGACTTTGAGGAGTGCGAAAGTAATCTTTTCTCTATTCGAAAAGTTATGGATAGAAAAATAGCCTTCTAGTAGATTCAACCACTTGTCTACAACATATGTGTCTATCTAACCTTCAAATATAGGAATATCGAAGTTTATGTGTACCTTGAAGGGGGCGACGCTTCCGTTCAAAGAAGATGCGTTGCCTGTTGGTAGCCGCCGAAGGATTTGGGCGAAACTATCCATTATTTCGTTCCTCTGTTGCGTGAGGGCTTCCTCAATCAACAGTTTGAAAGGATCTCCTGTCCCATCGTATTTCTTTTATCCTACCATGAGAGGTCGCTTAGGCGTGCGAGAGCTTCTGTCCTCAAGAGAAACAAGCTCGAGACCCAACTCTTTGTACTCCGACCTCATTGGGGACATGCATTAAGACGACAAGGAGCAGACCGCTCTGATACCACTGATCCAGATTTTATGAGAAGAACAAAATGAATACAAATTATTAACAAGTTCTTAACACAAAATAATAGAGATACAATAAAACTGGTTTTCTATTCAATAACGAAATAAGCCGAAACTATAAAATGTAGCAGAAACAAGCTTGCTGGAATGGTGGCGGCTTATCTCTGAGAAGAGATGTGACGGTTGCGCGCATTCGCAAGAAGAAGATTACAATGAGGCTTTAAAGGCCTTTTTAAAATAAACAAGAATTCCAAAAACCCTAGACATCCAAAAACCTAACCCTAGGAGATGAAGCACCAAAAGTCATGTGGGCCCCGTTTGGGTAAGTTAGTACATCAACTTCCCAAGGTCGTAACGTTTGCATACGATCTCCGTTTTAGGCGTATGATAGCCCGTTGGAAAGGTATTGGAGAGGAGATTCATTTTGGGGGCTCAATCATGCCTTTGGATATCATTGAGGAGCTTGATCCTGAAAAACCTTCATTTAGGCCCTCAAAATGGCCATGAAAGTTAAAACTGCTAAAAATAGTAAATTGCCAAAATTGTAAAAAAACTGTTTTGAGCCAGTTGGAAAAGGTGGGTGGCCACCGATATCCATCTGGATCATGCCACCTAGTCCATTGATCCCCGAATCAATAGTTCAGATTACTTCGTAGCCTTTCCTTGTCGCCATAGTCTTCTCCGTCGAAGTGCATCCACTCCTAGCTTCACTACCCACTCCAAAAGACCTGTTCCGACGACATCCTTCGATAGATTTGACAGTCCTGCAACGGTGAGGATTCGCTCAGAGTTCACAATTACTCGACAGTTAAGGTCCATCCCTTTAACTCTTCTTACTCGGCCATGTGGGACCCACGATAGATTGACGATCGTTGTTACCTCGTGCCTACTCACCGATCAACGATGCATATCATTCCTCAGAGTTCCTCCCGCTGGAGCCCAATCACTTAGATCCAACGACTAAGGTTACTCCCCGACTAAATCGATGACTCTGGTTCTCTCTCGAAGTTCCTCCCATCAGAGTGCATCCCCCTCCAGGACTGCAACTCACTCCAACCAAGACCCCTTTGACGAATGGTTGGGATTCTCTTAGCTAGTAGATCTGAGGGCTAAGATTTAAAGCGAAGGCATAAAGAGCTCCATGCCCAACTGGGCCCATTCTTGTCACAACGATCGACCAATTGTCAACACGTATCATCCTCTAAGTACGTTGATTTCCATGCTAGCATCCTCGTCACCTTGACTGCCAAGCTATCACACCACGTCACCATGACATCATCGTTATCTCTCCTCCTGCTTGAACCACACTATATCTACATATGAGATCATTAGAATATTTCTTGATAGATCAATAGTCCCATCAGAGTGCCTCCACCTCGGGCATCCAAGGTTACTCCGACCGTCGGACACTGATGACACTCACCGCAATGGATCCAACTATAATACCCCAAGGACGTGCCCCAGTTATATTATGAATTGTAATCATGTTTATAGGCTGGTGAGCCAAGCAATTGTAAGCTGGTAAGATTATGTGTAAGTAGGCCGGAGAGCCTAGGTGTTAAAGGCTAGGACCCTATTTTTGTACATGTAATTATGCACTTTATTAATATATAAACACGCTGTGTGCAGACTGACCACGAAGAGAGAGTGATGGGGGACTAAGCTTCCACAAGGCTAGGTAAGGGAAAGGGGGATGAAGGTTTGGGCCTAGGGGCTAAGCAAGGGGGCTTACCTTTAAAGGGGATAATAATTTATTATTATTTCCTAACAGGCTAAGGTAGAAAATTGACCAAGTGTTGTCCTAAGTTCCTAGAAAAGGAACGTATGAGAAGTGGAGTGCATGTAGCTCCAGGAAAACAAGTGTCAACCTGAGCTCATGCAGCTAAAACCCAAGAGTCAACTTGTGTTGGGGGTTTTCTCCCCATTCTGTCATCCTTCGCTTGAGTTTGCTGACCATTCTTCCATCCTCCCCCTAAACATGTTTTTGGCCTTTGCGTCTGCATCTGCATAACCGCACGCAATGAAGGTTGTTTGTGTTGCCATTTGCCCATTCTCCATCTGAACTCATTGGTCTCTGTCACCGACTTCTGTACATCCGCGGTCACCCGAGAAACCACTCACGGGAAGGGGGAAAAACCAACCTGTGTGTCCTGTGAACCCAGGGAGAACTGTGGACTGATCTGCGTCTTCTATGAAGCCCGAGCATCCCGTACTTGTTTGTGTCGTGTGTGTCATAACTGTTAGTTGTTGTGTCCATGCAGTCCCTTGGCTAAGTGTGGCTTGTTGTCGTCGTCTATTCCTTGCTGAGCCTTGTTGTTGTCCTCCTTGTGCGGGAACGAAGTTGAAGAAGCAGGTTGTCAGGCCTATGTGCAACACTCTCTCCAAGTGAGGGAGGTGGTTGTGGTTGAAGAGGCAGGTTGTTAGGCCTGTGGGCAGCTCTCTCCAGGTGAGAGAGTTTGATGGGAAGTGGTTTTCTCCTAGAGAGAGTCCAACACCAGCTACAGAGCTCTGAGAATTCCGGTCCAGCCTATTGTTGAGGCCCAAGGCAAGGGAGGTGAAGCATCCGATGGACTGTGTGACAATCAAGCTGTATACTCCTAGGGTGGGACAAGCATGTGGGGAATGAGAGTCCATGAGTAGTGGGCATAAGAAGGCTCCTGGGAGAGAATCCTTCCTCATAAATTGTGTGTCTTCCTATTGACCTTGTCTAGCCTAGGATTCCCTTGCCCGGTGGAGCTTAGTTCGAGCTCGGGGGTGACCTACTGCTGAGAGTGATGAGCAGTGTGGTCTAAGGCTGGGAGGTTCGTGGAAGGTCTGCACGCAGTTGGTGGTGTTACTCCAGTTGAAAAGATAAGTATTATTAATGTGATTAATTCTTATGTTATGCATGTATGTGATGCTTGAATATTATCATGTATCCCGTTGCGTATATGAATTACTGTCTATTACATTTGAATCTATATGGTAGCAGTAACTTTGTGTTATGTGTTTTAATTTGATTAAAATGAATGTTAGATGTATGTATGTATGTATTTCCGCGTGGTAGCATTGCCTGCCCTATTGGTAGTTGGGGATGTTACAAATTGGTATCAGAGCCAAGGTTTCAACATTGAGCCTGGATGGGCCGGATAAGTGGTCTTTGGACCGAGGTTTCAGGTGGGAATTGTGTCTGGAGGGACTAATTTTGGACCTCGGAACCTTCCTAAGTGCCAAGAAGTTATCTTGGCTGTGTTACGAAGCTCAGGAGGAGTAGTGGTGTCTTAAAACCACGATAAAAGTGGTATTGGACTACATAGTAATGTGGGGCGTAGGATCAGTTCAGAAGGAAGGGAAAACCTTTTACAACCATCAGATCTGGAGAAGTTGCAGGAGGGTTATCCCAGAAGCCTTTCAAAGTTTAGAAATCGGGAGAAGTGAGGTGCACTGAGGCACAAAACTCCGAAGTCCAAAGCTCCGAAGTCCCGGAAGAGATCTACATTGTAGATCCGAGGGAAGAAGCTTGACCATTAGATCTTGAGAAGTCGTGCACGGGTTAGTTGCGAGAAACCTTCGAAATTTGCAAAATCGAAAGATTGGAAGTGAAGAGAGGTGAACACTCCCGAAGCAAGGAATCACAAAGTGAATCTCAAGCGTTGGTGGCGGGAGAGATAAGGACCGTCGATTATCCAGGGAGAGTTCAGAACTGCGGCAATTGGAAAAAGGGGAATGTGTTGATGCACAAACTCCCAAAACCCAAAGTTTTGAAGTGAAAGGGTAGACGTGGTGGGGCCGGATGATGTCCCCTGTGTGACGTGGACCTTCTTAGGCGTACCACGTGCCATCGCCTTAGTTGGTGACAACTATACTATGTGGGCCCGAAGGATAGAGAAGTCAGAAGTTCGGAAGTCATGAGATTAGAAGGAAGCAAGCATGAAAGCTTCTAGAACTTGAAGTTCTGAAGCTCCGAATTCCCTAAGTCCCGAAGGTCCGAAGTCCCGAAGCTTCAATGATAGAAGTTCCATGACGAGTGTTAGCCATTGGATGTTGGTAGATGTGGACCGTTGATCCACCCTACTTCACGAGTTCGTTAATTCGGAACTCCGAGAGTCTGTGGTGATGTAGTATGAAGACTTCAGAACCCGAAGCCTGATTAAGCGCCTATTGATCTAGCACTTGGTCATAGCCCGTGGTCGCAGGGGTTGGGGCCAAGAGAAAAGGGCTAAGGCCTGAAATTATCAAAGAGCCGAGTAGAGCTCGAAAAAATTCATGAAATCTAAATGTTTTTTGTAATCGGATTCGGTTTATGAATTCTGTGGGATTTGTTAAGGAATGATGGCCTGACAAATTACGATTGTCTGCATGTTGTGTTTGCAGAGTTTAACGAGTGTCAAGACTGAAGCGAATTGACATTGAGTGCAGAGGAACGGAGGAGGCACATCATGCTTCCAGATCAGAGAATGAAGCTAAAGGGATGGATGTCCATTTGGGAGTAGAAGGCTCGAACTCTAATGGGCATGGAGAAGAGATAGATAAGGAAGGGCATATGATGAAAATCATTGAAAGATTGTAGAAAGATGCCCAAAATCACAGAGCAGATAGCAGGAAGCTTATGAAAGCTAAGGAACAACAGGGTGAATTCAACCTAAAGTTGATGCGGAGCTTGGAAATGATCGAAAAGAAGTTGGATAAGGAGGGTGATTCAAGAAAAACAAGGAGTCATGGATTCTCTGAGAAGAAAAGAAGATCGAGAAGCATTAACAGACATCGTCATCACTCCCTGAAACATTCCAATAAGGAGGCACGCAGTAGTTCAATCCCATCTCCTACCAGAAAACATAGGAGATCTAGAGTGGATGAACTAAAGGGAGAAATGAACAAGATTAACCCTCTTACGTTTGATGGAGAACATAAGAAGGAGGAAGATGACGAAACATGGTTGCTTGGCATGAGAAAATATTTCCAACTACAGAATTATTCCTCTCATGTAGAAGGAAGAATTGCAATGTATCAATTGAAAGGAAAGGCATCCATGTGGTGGGATCAACTTGTGTAGGTGCATCACATTAGAGAGAAAGATGTTACTTAGAAAGAATTCAAGAAGTATTTTGAAAAGAAATACTTGACTAAAAGATACTATTACAAAAAGATGAAAGAGTTCTTTGAACTCAAGCTGGGCAGCATGTCCATTGATGAATACGAACGAAGGTTCTTGGAGTTGTTGAAGTATGTTTCGTTCATCAAAGATGAGACTGTAAAAATTCAAAGGTATCTAAGTGGATTGCCACCTTCCATCGGTGACAAGATCCAATTTGATGACCCTAAGACTATGGAAGAAACTATAAGAAGAGCAAAATGTTTATATGAGCAACAAAGAGAGAAGCCTACTTTCCGGAAGGCATGGGAAGACAAGAAGAAATTCAAGATGGATCAGAGGAAGAAGGGAAATAAGCCACCCTTTTTCAGGAAAATTCCTCAAGAACAACCATCTTTTAGAGAGCCCAGGAAGGCTGAAGTGGGTGGGCAGATGCCATGACAACCACCTATGGAATGTTAGGGTTGTAAAGGAAACCATAGGTACAGAGATTGTCCCCACATAAATGACAAAGTTAAAACTGTCCACAATGTTCAGCAGGCAGAGACAGTGGAGGACATGGGTAGTAGAAAACTCAGGATCTACGCAACCCTGGACAACAAGCAAGCAAAATATCAATCGCACATGATTGAAGTGGAAGGTGGAGCAAGAAGGCATCTTGCAAGTGCATCATGTGCGCATATTGGACCAGAAGAGAAAACAACTCCGGAATCAAGCCATAGGGCTTGTAAAGGTCCAGTGGACCTGGTACGGTCCTGAGGACGCAACATGGGAACATGACGATGCTATGCGGCCAAAGTACCCACATCTTTTTGAAGATTTTGGAAATCTTGATGATGTTGTGTAAAGAGTGTCACTAAGGATAATGCAAAAATAAGGGGAGGGGATTGTAATACCCCAAGGATGTGCCCCAGTTATATTATGAATTGTAATCATGTTTATAAGCTGGTGAGCTGAGCAATTGTAAGCTGGTAAGCTTATGTGTAAGTAGGCCAGAGAGCATAAGTGTTAAAGGCTAGGAGCCCATTTTTGTACATGTAATAATGCACTTTTTAATATATAAACATCGTTGCGTGCAGACCGACCACGAAGAAAGAGTGATGGGGGACTAAGCTTTCACAAGGTTGGGTAAGGGAAAGGGGGATGAAGGTTTGGGCCTAGGGGCTAAGCTAGGGGGCTTACCTCTAAAGGGGATAATACTTTATTATTATTTCCTAATAGGCTAAGGTAGAAAATTGACCAAGTGTTGTCCTAAGTTCCTAGAAAAGGAACGTATGAGAAGTGGAGTGCTCGCAACTCCAGGAAGACAGGTGTCGACCTGGGCTCATGCAGCTAAAACCCCAAGAGTCAGCTCGTGTTAGGGGTTGGCTCCCCATTCTGTCATCCTTCGCCTAAGTTCACTGGCCATTCTTCCATCCTCCACCTGAACCTGTTTTTGGCCTCTGCATCTGCATCTGCATAACCACTCGCAGTGAAGGTTATTTGTGCCCATTTTCCCATTCTTCGTCTGAACTCGTTGGTCTCTGTCACCGACCTCCGTACATTTACGGACACCCAAGAAACCACTCACAGGAAGGGGGGAAAACTGACCTGTGTGTCCTGTGAACCCAGGGATAACTGCAGATTGATCTGCGTCTTCTGTGAAGCCTGAGCATCCCGTACTTGTCTATGTCGTGTGTGTCATAGTTGTTGGTTGTTGTGGCCATGCAGTCCCTTGGCTGAGTGTGGCTTGTTGTCATCGTCTGTTCCTTGCTAAGCCTTGTTGTTGTCCTCCTTGTGCGGGAACGAAGTTGAAGAGGCAGGTTGTCAGGTCTGTGTGCAACACTCTCTCCAGGTGAGGGAGGTGGTTGCGGTTGAAGAGGCAGGTTGTCAGGCCCGTGGGAAGGTCTCTCTAGGTGAGAGAGTTTGTTGGGAAGTGGTTTTCTCGTAGAGAGAGTCTAGCACCAGCTATGGAGCTATGAGAATTATGGTCTGGCCTGTTGTTGAAGCCAAATGCAAGGGAGGTGAAGCATCTGATGGACTATGTGACAGTGAAGGTGTATACTCCTAGGGTGGGACAAGCATGTGGGGAATGAGAGTCCGTGAGTAGTGGGCGTAAGAAGGCTCCTGGGAGAGAATCCTTCCTCATAAACTGTGTGTCTTCCTGTTGACCTTGTCTAGCCTAAGATTGCCTTGCCCGATGGAGCTTAGTCCGAGCTCGGGGGTGACCTACTGTTGAGAGTAATGAGCAGTGTGGTCTAAGGTTGGGAGGTTCGTGGAAGGTCTGGACGCAGTTGGTGGTGTTACTCCAGTTGAAAAGATAAGTATTATTAATGTGATTAATTCTTATGTTATGCATGTCTGTGATGCTTGAATGTTATCATGTATCTCGTTGCGTATATGAATTACTGTCTATTACATTTGAATCTGTATGGTAGCAGTAACTTTGTGTTATGTGTTTTAATTCGATTAAAATGCATGTTAGATGTATGTATGTATGTATGTATTTCCGCGTGGCAACATTGCTCGTCTTGTTGGTGGCTGGGGATGTTACACCAACAGTCCAGATCTCTCAGAAGCCACTCTCCGATGGATGAAAAGCTATCAGAATCCTTTGTCATCGGTCTCCATGCAACCTTGTACTCAGAAATATCGATGGCAGTGTCCTCCAATCAACGGTGGAGGTCTGTCCACCCTTGGATCCAACGATCATCCAAAGGCCCAAGCCCAACGAGACCCACCTGGCACAACCGTCTACTAACACGTGGAAACAAGGGTGTATAACAGGCTGACAACTGGTAAAGTACAAAGGATGATGGGGCATTGACTGGACATATGGACTGGGCATTTGATGTGGCAATCAAAATTACACAAGGTGCAACTTTGTAGGGTTTCGTGACTCTTCATGCTTCTCGCACATGTCACAAAGGTTTGGCTTTTGTTTATGAATTGTTCATCTACCTTTCCCTACATGCATGTGGGATAAAGACTTATGTAGTCCATGATCAATGGTGGATAATCCACTTGGAATATCGATCGATGGTTGTTGTACGTTTGTTTCTTGTTGAGCATATTATCGATTCAGAGGCTCATATCACGAAGGGAAGAGCTAGTTGGGAAGCTAGGGCCATGATGGATCGTCGAGCATTATTTCCAAGGTGATCTCGATACTATTACACCTCAACATTGTCCGATAGCCATGAATTAATTCAAGAAATACCACAAGAATTTCTGTAGCAGGACCCTTCAAGGCCCGGCGTAGGAAACCTAGGGCTCTGATACCAATCTGTAACACACCCAGGTCAACAAACCCGAAATGCTTTGCTATATAATCTGATCTGAACCTTACCCATGAATTGGGTACCTCTAATTTCTCCCTCTTGGGCTATTTTTCATTTATGATATCCATTAATTACATAAAGAAGCACATAATGTACACATGCATTCATCAAGATTCATGCTAATTGTAACTAGATATTAACATGCCATGCACATCAATAACCAACAAACAAGCATTGCATAAACACATCATATCTCATAGATAATAAATAATACGCAGTGAAAATAAATACACAGCAGAGAAAACCATGACAAAGAGCACTTATCTTAAACAATTTCAATCACCAACTGGTTGCAGACCAAGGGTGTTCCACCCAACCATAGACGTTGTTGTTCCAAATATCAATAGAAGATCACCCCCAAGCCAAGGCTATGAATCCACAAGGACGAGTTCCATGATGACACTCAACTTCCCCAAACTAGTTAGCACTTAAGCTATCACAGTTTCTCACACACAACAATCCAAAGTACACCAACCCTATTCTCCCCAACCTGCACCACCCAAAGACAATGGACCCCCTTCACTGCCACACAGTCCCTCAGGTTGTCCACTTCTTTCCAGGGCTCCATTGCATCTGGTCCAGAATCTCCATGTCGAGACTCTCAGGACTCGTTGTTGTGAATAAAATTCAACACATACCAATGCATCTCAGGCATGAAAGCATCAATTCATGGCTGGAATACACCAGTCATTTCTATTGCCAACAACCAATGGCTTCTTTTCCAACAGTTTGTTTTCCTTATTTTTCCCCCAAGCCAAGATCATAATGAATGGGAATAATGAATGAGCAAGGAGTGAATGGAGAGAGTGAGTAGAATGAAGAATGTGTGTGTGTAACCCCCCCAATAGCCCAAAGATGGGTTTATATATTTACTGGGAAATCAAGAACCACGTGTTCTTCCCAAAGAAGCTCATGTAGCCACTTCTCTCAATTAAAACAATTATGGGTAAAAAAAGACTTAGCCCCTTAAGCCCCCTCTCTCATGGAATTATAGTCCCCTTGTTATAACCCTAAATTTCTCTACACATGCATGCATGGCCTTGGCCCTCTTACTTGCATTTTTTCCAAAGCACTGTTGAGTTGCTCTTCTTAAAAACCATTTTTTTGAAGATGTACGCGCCCTGCACCATTACTGCCTGCATACATACGCTTGCTGCACCACTACAACTTGCGTAAATACACATGCTGCACCATTACAACCCGCGTATACTCACAAAAGTTGCAAGGAATTCGTTGAGATTACGGGCTATTGGGTAGTTTCCTAACTAATCCACCTGCTATAGCTCGTCACCCAACCAAGTAACCATACTTTTGTCATATAAAAAGAGGTGTTTGGGTCTCATTTCACATCTAAGCATAAGAACATTGAAACTCTTCCCAATTTCCCCTCATTTCCCAAGATATTGCAGCCCTTTTGTGAGAATTGCCTCAACATTCCCTCATTAGCCCCTTCTCCCCCCCATTTAACCCATTCACTTCCCAAGAAGAGATCAGAAGGTTGAGAGGAGAAGTTCATACAAGTTGCACTTGGTGCTTGGTGAAGAGGAGCCCGGACCAGGTTCGCGGAACGGTAGTCGACTTTGATTGTAAAGATATAATCATTGTGTTATTAATAAAAGAATTGCATTTTCCTGTCCCAAATGATGGTGTCTCGAATACTTTTGTTGATTTATGTTTGACATTCTAACATCTAACCCTAACTTATATATGGAATACCATGCTTGTAGTTTTCTGTTTGTTAATCTTTGGATGCAGGTCAGCCCTTGGAGGAGGCGTGCAATCAACGTAACTTCTAAGCGTGAGGAGGTCATCACTAGACGCGAGATTAGAGGTATAGTTACTCGATCTCCTTTTCCTTGCTTTCTTCATATGAGTTTTGGTATGTTTGGGGTAGTATAGAGAATTAATTGACTTTTAGACAGTTAATCGATCTGCCTACATTCTGAACCTTGGTGTAGTCTTAGGGGGGGTTTTCCCGCTAGTAGAACTGGCGACCATACTGGGGATGCCTCTAGAGTTTTTAGGGGATTTTGGGTTGTCTAATTGGTTTTCTTTGCCTTTCAAGTTTCTGTTGAGTTTTCCGAGTCTTTTAAGGGATTCTGGTCACCTTCAGGTGCCATACCAGTTCTCCCTGCCCTAAGACTGCCTGTTTCTTTCTTTTTTTAAAGAAATACAGAGGTGTACGCACCCTGCCTTGAGTCAGCCCGTGTACATACACACTTTGCTCAGTAAGCAACCCGTGTACATACGCAGGCTACTGAAGCAATAGCCAACGTCTCTGGTTCATGATTTTTTTTGAAAAGAGTAAGCCAACCTCTTTCCTGATTGAGGTTTATACTTCTCAGGGTTTCTTGTTTCAGTTCAGAGTCTCTGTTTTACAGCCATAGCTTAGGTTAGAATTCAATTTACTTGTCTTTTTGAGTTTCTTGTGTCTACTTCTGAAAGGGTTTTAAGCAAGTCTTTTGAATTATTGATCTACCTGTTTGGTTTCTTTAGTGATTCCCTGCGATCTGCAATGGGCCAAAGATCTGTTTCAGTCTTGTGTTAGTGTTCTTTTTACCCCTTTTACTTGCTTTGAAAAAAGAAAAAAAATATTTATTTCAGTTTTTCCGTTTGAAGAAATTATATATATATATATATATATATATATATATATATATATATATATATATATATATATATATATTTCAGTTTGGTAAAGTAGTTAAAGTTGGTTATTTACTAGAAAGGAAAAAGAGTCTGTTTTTTAAGTTCTTTACTGATTTCTTGAAACATAAGTATCTTGTAGTCAAGCGAAAATTCGTTTTAGGTCTTCTTTTTAAATATCTTGAAAAAGTTAGTTAAAGAAAAGTTGGTTACAAAGAGTTGGTTGTAAATCTTTCCTTTTGATTAGAAGTAATTTTGATTTCAAGTTTCGTATTCTTCTCCTCTTTTTCTTCTCTTATAACATCACTAGTTTCACCGCCATATCCCTTGAGTAAATCAATTCATTAAAACGAACGCTAAATCTAAAATTAATTAGACTTTTTATGTTTGTAGGGTCAACCAACTAGTTTAGGGTTAGGGCCTTGAATTAGGTTGGAGAGGAAACTCTTCAAGGTTGTTAAACAAACATTGGAGTCAGAGTTAGGGAGTGTTAAAGTCCAGTGTCATAAAATTTACCTGGGACCCCCCTCTAACAGAGGGGCTAAACACGAGGTCGCATGTGGAAAGGCAGTGGAGATAACCCCTCTAAAGCCAGACTAAACGTAGTGGTGAACACATATTGAGGATCTGTCGTGGGAATACTATCGACTGCATTTGCCTATAGAGCTTCGTGGACCTCGAATCCATTCGAGATCCTCTGTTGTCTTCCAAACCACTTGCTTTCGATACCCTTGATAGGTTTCAAACTTGTTATCCTGCTCATTGCGATCCGCCCGGCTGTCGACTTTACCCGCCTAGTGACTGACTGCGAGCTGACAACTTAGTTGCCCGTATTCTAGGGACTTACACGAGTGACTGCGGGGGTATACTACGGTACATAGGGCAGACGTCGAGTCACACTTCGCAGAGTATACCCGGAGGGTGCTTCCGTGTTCGAGTTTCACTTGCACCGGTTAGTTGCTCTAGTGTTGGCCGACGTAACTGTTCTTCCTACTAGATAGTTGTTTGCTTGATTTGTCTTATAGGAATTTTTCTCGTGTGTGCAATTTTTCTAGTGTGTGCTTGGTTTTTAATGCTAGTTTAGCCTTACCGTGTCGTTTGATCTTTTTACAAAGTGGAAGATCAAGAGATCCGTCGATCGTGAAGGCTTCAGGGCCTGTCGTCGATTGCATTAGAGCCACCTTCGCACCATTATGGTGAAGACTTGACCAACAAGGTTTGTTCGAAGCGACCGAGCCGCAGGAAATTGTGCCCAAGCATGATCAAAGAGGAGATTATTCGACTTAGTTTTAAACCTGTGAAGTAAAGCAATGCATATAGATTCTTAAGCAATACATAAATTAATCAATGGCTCATACACAGAGTACACAAAGATTTTATACCGGAAACCCTCAACCGGGAAAACCTTTCTTATTTTCATTATATCAAATTTCACCATTCACCATACAATATATACAATGTTTTTAAGTATTCCGTAAATACCAAAACCCTAATCCCTTAATCCGGGATTAATTTACAAATCCGCTAAAAATAGCAAAAAACCGCCCAAAAAAATATTTCGGGGCGCTGCCCCGAACGCTGTGCATAACTAAGGGGGGGCATACTTGCCCCCCCCCTGGGACCCCCCTAGGAAAGCGCCAGGATGCCCCCCCCTGGGACCCTCCTAGGAAAGCGCCCGACGCACACGACAAAGCACAACTATCGTCAGACGCAGTTGTCGTATCTGACGCGCCCACACACACACACATGCAAAGAATATAACACATACCCAACATATATGAGCCTATTGTTTCTGACCTTTGAGTGAAAGCTCTCGGGCCAACCAACCCTCCGATTACTGACTTGTCAGCGCCAATCTTAGTACAAGTTGTCCCTCCTAAGGTGACACCTGTCGAGCGCCAGTTAGTCTTACAAGCAGCCATGGAAGAAAATGTTGCTACTTTGTCCGGGAGTCCTCATACTCCCATTTCGGCTACTATTACAGGGGGTATTTTGCCTCCTAACCCACCTTTGCCAGTCCGGACCATAGTGGTCTCGACTCCCTCTACCTCAGGCAGTGCTCTGATGCCGTCATCGGCGACGACTACTGCTCTGTTTACGCAGAGTGGGACGGGCCCTCCATTCTCATATGGGATGCCCGACTTCAATTTGAACTCAGTCCTTACCTACTCCACCCTACAGACCATGGGTCTGGGGTAGGGAGCTCAAATGCTCCCATGCAAGGGTCTACCATTGACACTTTAGTCCCCTTTAATGCTATCCCTTACGGTGGGGGTCATATACCTCCTCTGTCCCCCTCGCTCGATGGTGATTTCCAGCCTTCCATCGGGTTGAATGCCAACTACAGCTTGTTTGGAGCAGGCAATTTAGGATCGTCGTCTTACACTACGCCAGTGGGATCCATGTCATTCTCTTTGTTCGACATGTTTGGTAACAACGCTTTTTCTTCAGTTGCCGTCTAAGCTGGGGCAACCTCGATTTTGGGAAACAAAATCCCGTGCAAGGTACTATTCCTACACATGGGGCAAGTACATGAGTTTTCTCCTCATAAGGACTTTGGAATCGTTGCAGGGATCAGTTCCCTCGCAAAGGATGTCGGTCGGGGGCAACCCCTTCCATGGTCAATGGAACCCCGGGCAAGGTTCAATACCTATGCCCGTCGGATCGGCTGAGGGCATCCCCTTCCAAAATCCTTGGAACACAACGCAGGGAGCAATCCCCACCCAACACATGTCGTTCAATTATGGGAGTCAGCCCATGATATCCCAACAAACACAGTTTTCATATGCTGATCAAGGCCACGGTTTCTACCAGAACCCTGGCCAACAATCCAATCTTTCCTAGCAACCTGGTGCCAGTCAAACTTCAGGCCCCCTTTTCCTTGTACATAGTACTTAACCCAAACTATCATTTCTAGCAATGCTACATCTTCCAGACTCTTCAAGGTTGCTCAATGACCCAATTTGTCATGATCCACGTTGGCCCTCCATGCCGACTAAGTTGCCCTCGGATATCCCAAAATTCGAAGGCAAGCCTGGTGAAGACCAAGGTGATCACGTGACAACCTTCCACTTATGGTGCTCGTCAAAATCACTGCGAGAAGACTTCATCCAGTTGCGCCTTTTTCAACGCACTCTATCGCACTACTACATATGGGCGGATTATTCCACGAAAATTTTCCACGCTTCCACTAGTTTCATCCTTTTTTTAAACAGGGCGGGATTTTCGTCGATATTGCCACGAAAGTTCATCACAATATCCACGAATTTTTTTTTACCTCTAGTCGGGATTTTCGTCGCAATAGCTACAAACTTTTGTGGCAATATCGACGAACATTTTGCCTATCTCATTGGTCAGTGTTAACGGCTAGTTGACTATTTGATCTATATATGTGTGACTTTAAGAGACTTTACGACACAATTGCTATAGTTGCGACACTGTTCTTGGCTTTTGTTTCAACTGTTTATTTTTTCCATCACCCACCTGTTGAACAAATCCAACAAAATGTAGATAACTTAGGGGTGCATTCATGATGCTTTGATGAACTCTCTTGCTTATTTCTTTTGATTCAAACTTGATATTCTAGTTTTCCCATCAGATATTAGATCATCCAACCTTACATGACCACATGAGATATTTCAGATGTCTATACCATGGTATATTAGCTCCTATGCTTTACACCTCATGGGTATACTATGTCCAAGGAGGGTTATAATGATCGATATTTTATACCATGACATGATACTTTAATGCCAAAGATGATGTTGACCATAAATGACATATTAATTAACCTCATACTTTTCTAAATGCATCATAATAATAATTTGAAATAAATAACAAGGGTGAATTAAGAGATCAAGGCCGATTATAGGGGTTAAGAGTCATAGTGTATTAGAAGGGTAAATCTATTATGATGTTACTATGTTAAGAACCATAATGTATTTATCTTTTAGTGTGTTTGAGGTCACACTATGTTCACTGGAGGCGATTTTTTCAAGAGTCATAGGGATCAGAGCCGGGTATACCATGTTCAAGTTGATATTGATTGGGGGTTTTCATATAATAGGGATTATGATCAAATTCTAGGGGAGTTAATGCATTTATATGGGACTAGTGTGTTAGGGATTATATATATATATATAT
>ML795403.1:75048-118849 GCA_009831015.1 Picea engelmannii
CTTCAGTTACTTGGTTTTCAATTGCAATGAATTGAAAGGTTATACTTGCCTTTTCTAATGTGCATTGAATAGACACTTCATTCATAAATAATTTGCTAACCCCATGAATTACCTTGGTTCAATTAAATTATCTGGGATCAACCGATTTACAACGAATTTTATATTTCTTAGGTCAATACAAAATTCACATCCTCTAACTACAAAATCCATATACAACAATAATTGTTTGCCAAGCTCACATTTCTTCATGTTGGCGTGCAATTAATTGTGTTGAAGGGTTAAAAATATCATCTCCAAATGTTTCAAATGATCTTCCCAAATCTTGCTAAAAGTCAAAATATCATCCAAGGAGGCTACAATAAACAAGTTCGAGAAATGGTCTTAAGATATCATCCATCAATCTTAAAAGTGTTGTCATAGTATTGTGTAATATAAATTGCATAATGACTCACTCATGCAATCCATGTGTTTTTTTGAAAGTAATATTCCAAATTATTCTTTGCGTATATTGTCATATTGGTATCCTTACTTCTAATCCAACTTCATGATAACACATGCTTCCAATATTTGGTTGATTAATGCCTTGATTATTTGTAGGGGATATATATATACTATAATCTTGTTCAATCTAAAATATCTACACATTTTCTCTAACATCCATCTTTCAATAGAATATTAGAATATATAATATATTAGAATATTAAAATATTACAATTGTATACCATATTACAATGTAATATGGCATTACCATATTGCATTGTAATATGGTAAGCCATATTACAATGTAATATGGGATTACAATATTACATTGTAATATGGTAATACCATATCTCGTGTAATTTTTTTTTTTTTAAACTTAAATTTATCGTCGCAATATCGACGATAGTTCGTCGGAAACAAATTTTTATTTTGAACAACCGTGGAAATAGGGATGAAAGTTCGTCGCAATTTGCCACGGTTTTTCGTCACACATACCACATCTACGTCGTAAGTTTGGTCTTGAGATACATTTTCGTCGCTATTGCCATGGATTTTCATCACAAGTTGCCACGATTTTGCGTCGCCCATACAACATTTGCGTCGCAAGTTTTTGGGTTGGCATAAATTTTCATCGCAATTGCGACGAAGTTTCATCATAATTGCCCCGGTTCTTCGTTGTAATTGTGACGAAGTTTCGTCGTAATTGCGACGATATATAGGGTTAACCGATCTTGATGGTGATGACACATGGAGAGCTAATTTCATCGATGTTTCCGCGAACACTTGGATCGTGGATATAGTGATGAAAAAAAGACACGTCTTTCATGGAAATTTCGACGGATAAGTGTGGCAATATCAACGAAAAACCGTCGCAAATTTGGTCATATGTACTAGTGTCGAGGGTGCCGCGAAATGGTATATTAAGCTCGATACTATGTTGACATTGAATTGCTAGCCAACTTTGATCATACTAAGGCCGACCATATCTCTTATCACATCCGAGAACGTCGGAAGAGCTTGATTAAGGTACAGGTTCCACTGGATTTCTTCCTGGAGTGGTTCCTGAAGTCTTTGGTACCAGTTGTATCCAAAGATGTAGCAACTTCTAGAGTGTTTTCGGAGGAGGAGGCGATAATGAGAGTGCAACAACTCGAACTGATTTACTCTCAGTTCGACTTGCTCTATGAGATCTTTCCAGATGCACCATAGTCCATCCTCAACAAGGCCAAATAAAAGTTTGGACCCCATGATGATGGTATCATGGGCTCAACACAAGGAAATTTCACTGATCTGTTGTCAAATCAGTTGCAACAATTGTCGATACAACAGACTACGGCTACCCAGACCTCCGGTTCAGTTGTTCCCCCTACCCAAATGTCATATGTACACAGTGTGCAGTCGACGAACCCGAAGGCCAACCAACATCCTGAAGGAAAGAAGAAACAACAGAACAAGAAGGGTAAAGGGGACAAAAAAGGTAATAATAATGTTGGCGAGGGAAAAACAGAGAAGAGAAGGTCAAAGTACTTATGTAACCTTTGCACGGAGGACCACCTGACTCACCTGTTCCCTCGACTTATAGAGGCTTAGAAGCTATTGGCATAGCAACAACTTGCTGTGCTGACGAACCCATTTCCTCATGGGCAAAACATGGCTCAAGCTTCAACATCCTCGAGTGTAGAAGGGGGCATTCAGGGACCCCCTCACGTCTACTGGTAATAACTCGACCGTGAATGTTTACATGTTGAAAGGTGACACTCATGTAACAACCAGGGCCCGAGATTAGGGAATGTCAGACTCTGCCGAAAAGGTAAAGAAGCCACAAACCCACCAGTTCCTCTCCAGATTGAGAAGACGATGGGAGAAACAATGACACGCATGCCCAAAGGTGCGTTCAAGAAAGCTTCTCATAATCCGAATGCGAGGGATGTTTATAACTACTCTGTTGTGGAAGATTTGGCACAAACCCCTTACGCGATGTCCGCTTTGGAAGTCCTCCAGAGCTGCCCTTTGCAGAGAAAAGCCTTGTTATCCACCTTAGGATCTGTAGAGACTTGTAACCTGGGAGCGATCATTCTCGATCCAACTGACTTGAAACCTCATCTTCCTTACCACGTTGCATTTCAGATAGTAGTGGCTTACACCACAAAATATTTTACTTGAAATATCTTCCATATGGTGGTTCACGAGGGTGCCTCGACTTGCGTGATGTCGTTGGTGTATTGGAAGGCCATTGGCCAACCCGTTTTGTCTTCGTTGCCTACATTGATTACGACATTCGACAGTCATTTGTTCAGACCACATGGACTCATTCCTTCTTTCCCCGTGCAGTTAGGAGGAAAGACCATGTGCATCGAATTTGAAGTGGTCGATGCGCCTCTTGACTACAACCTTTTGTTAGTAAGGAGTTGGACCTATGTAATGCATGCAATGGTTGCTACAATTTTCCGGCTCTTATTGTTTTCACATGAGGGTCGAATTGTGACCATTGACTAGTTGTCCTTCTCCCATCTCGACCCTTCATCAGGGGTATCCATGGTCCCAATGATTGATAATCCTTAGCCTGACATTGTCAAAGTAGGGGTTGGTTTGTGTCCATCACTGATGGGTACTTTCAATTACCCGCCTCCTTCTGGTGATGTCAAGCTTATATCGGTTGCCCCTGATCAGCCTTGGGCTGAAATTTTTCAAATGTCGTCATTTCGAATGACTTACTTTCACGATCTGTGGACTCTTCCTTCCCCATCGGCTTCGATGGAAGCAACAGGGCATTCTGGCATGGCCATGCCCTTGTCCGTTACAGAAGTTGTGTACATCATTGTCCAACAAGCTTCGACTAACCCCGATCTGACTCTCGCATAGGAGTTAGATCCAGTTCTCGAGCCTATTTGGGCTCAAGGTTCTCTTGCCACTACACATTCTTTAGACCTGGTCTTGCCCTCAGACGAGGCGATTCTTGAGGCATTGACTGCTCCAAACGGACCCTGGTATGATCTCCATCATAGATCATACTTCCTCCCAGAGTTAAGGATAATAGAGGCAGGCGAATTTGTTTTGACTATGACTGGAGATAGGTCTTGTCCTATTAATCCTCTGGCTACGCATGCAGTTTACGCCGAGGGTAATATGGCGAGAATCATTGAAATGATCCCTATAGATATCTCCAGAACCCCTGGCGTCGTTTTTCGTTGGAGCGAACTACTCCCCCGAAGAGATTCGAATTCATACAGAGTTATTTAAATAATTCTGCAACGTTTTTGCCTGGTCTTATGAGGAAATGGCAGGCATAGACCCAAGAATCGTCAAACATGAAATAACGACTTATCCTTACGCCAAGCCGGTCCGACAGAAGCTTCATCTGGTGAATCCTCGGAAAGCAACAACAATTAACGCTGAAGTAGAGAAATTGCTTAAAGTCGATTTTATCTACCCCGTACAGTTGACGGAATGGGTGTCAAACCCCGTTTTGGTTAACAAGAAACAGGGTATGATTCGTGTGTGCATGGAATTCCATGACTTGAACAAGGCCTACCCGAAAGATAATTTTCCCACCCCATTCATCGATCAGATTGTCAATGAATGCGCAGGCTACGAGGGATTTTTATTCATGGATGGTTTTTCAGGATATAACCAGATTCAGATAAAACACGAAGACCAACATAAAACAACTTTTATTTGTCCTTGGGGCACATTCGCTTATCGGAATATGCATTTTGTCCTGAAGAATGCTATAGCCACTTTTCAGCGGGCCATGTCGTTTCCTTTCCACGAACTTAGACAAATAGTCGAGGCATATCTTGATGATCTAGCATCATGCTCTTGCAAGAGATCTGATCATCCCACACAACTCTGACTAATCTTCAAACGATGTCGCTACTATCAGATTCGCCTGAATCCTAACAAGTGTAGTTTCTGTGTGACGTCGGGTCGTCTCTTAGGTTTCATTGTTTCGACAACAAATATCATGGTCGATCCTCTCAAGTTTGAGGCCATATTTCAATTGCCTCCCTCGTGCACAATACCCCAACTTCAGAGCTTACAGGGGAAAGCGAACTTTCTTCAGCATTTTGTCGCAAACTACGCTGAGATCACTAAAGGTTTTATGCGTCTGTTGAAAAAGGGAGTCCCATTTTGTTGGGACGAAGCCGCTCAATGCTCTTTTGAAGTGTTGAAATGCGCCCTTACGTCTGCCCCTATGCTCCAGCCTCCTAACTATAACATAGATTTCTTGTTGTACTTGGCCACTGCAGAGTCGACCATCGGCATGGTCTTGGTTCAAGAGGACGATCTGCTTGAGGAGCATGTTATTTATTACATGAGATGAGGCCTGGTTGGGCCGGAACTCAACTATTCCCATGTTGAGAAGCTTGCTTTGGAAGGAATGTATGCTATCCAGTGGTTCCGTCATTACATTCTTCTTCACAAGATCACTGTCATTGTCATTGTGAACCCTTTTCAATATGTGTTGACACGATGGGTCATTGGTAGAAAGATCAATAGATGGATAATAATCCTCCAAGAATTTGACTTGGATTTTGTTTCCACGAAATCCAAAAATTCGTTGGTCTTTGCCGAATTTATTTCAAAACTTCTGGTCGAACCTAGTGATATCATGCCCAAAGAATCACCTATCAAATGAGATCTTTTTATAATCGCATCTTCAGACCCCTGGTATGGAGATATACTAGTCTATCTCCAGACTTTGAAGTTCCCTACTTCTACTTCCCGTGAAGAGCGTTGACAAATTCACCATTAGGCACGAAACTATCTCATACTCGATGACACTTTGTGTCGTCGAGGTGTAGATTGCATTCTCCGCCAGTGCCCTATACATGAGGAAGAAGAGCTTGTTCTGAACGACTGCCACACTAGAGCATGTGGTGGTCATTTGTCTGGGTTAGAAACAACTCAAAAGATTCTACGTTCCGATTACTTTTGGCTTACATTAATCAAAGATTGTGTTGAGTCGGTCAAGAAGTGCCACTCGTGTCAGATCTTCTCTCAGAAGATGCGGGCACATCCTGCTCCCATGTTTCCTGTCATTGTTGTTGGTCCTTTCACCAAGTGGGGGATTGAATTTACTACATGTCACCTAGCTTCAGCCAGGGGGCATCGTTACATCATCATAGAGGTAGACTAATTCACAAAGTGGGTCGAGGCTATGCCAACATTTAACAATGATGGAGAAACATTGACTCTTTTCATTTTTAACCAGATAGTAGCAAGGTTAGACATCCCGAAGGCGATTTTCACTGACCATGGCAGTCACTTCCAAAACAAAATGATGACCGAGTTAACATCAAATCTTGGATTGAGGCAAGAATATTCATCACCCTACTACCCACAAGCGAATGGTCAGGTTGAAGCTGTGAATAAGTCTCTCAAGACTATTCTTCAACAAACGATCAATTCTGCCAAGTCAAATTGGCATTTGATGTTGTACTCGACGTTGTGGGCCTACCGAACGTCTGTAAATACTGCCACTACTTTCTCACCTTTTCAACTTGTATACGGGCTGGAAGTAGTCTTGCCTATTGAGTGCCAGATCCCATCTTTAAAGTTGGCAGTGGAATTACTGCCAAACACTTCACTACTTGAGGAACGCCTATTATATCTTGAGCAGCTTCATGAGCAGCGCCATGATGCAGCCTCAGCCAATGAGGCTCTTAAGTAACGAGTCAAGTGTCAGTACAATTGATCCATTCATCCTCAGATTTTCTCCGAAGGTGATCTTGTCCTGGTCTATGATCAAGACAAAGATCCCCTGGGGGTAGGCAAGTTGAAACCCATGTGGTTCAGACCTTTCATCGTGAAAGAGGTCTTAAAGAAGGGTTCTTACCGTCTGGTCAACTTTGAAGGAAATTCCTTGGCGGAGCCTAGAAATGGGCTCTACATCAAGAAGTATTACTCTTAGGTTGGTCACCTGGGTGAATTCTTGTACATATGTATAGTTCTTATACAGTTTTTTGTCATTTTGTTTTATGGACCTGTCGTTATTTATGTCTTATTTTTCACTGTGGTAGATCTCAAGTGAATCAGAGGTGTTCTTTGGGTTCGCGGACGGCGCTAGCCAACACACTCAGAGGCTTGCTTCCGCAGCTTGGGTGATTTTCACACCTGGAGGCCAGTTGGTATCTTCTGGAGGTATCTATCTAGGTGACACCACAAACAATGTCATCAAGCACAACACAATGATAGAGTTGCTTCGTGATGCTTTGTCGCATGAAATTTTTCACCTCTGGGTCTACTTAGATGCTCAGCTGGTTTTGTCCCAGTTAAATGGAGTTTACCGCATTTATGATCCTACTTTGCATCGAGTTTCCTTAGGGTACATCTCTTATAACATTACTTTGATTACATTACATATATCCATATGCCTAGGAGATTAAATCAAATGACCGATACTCTAGCTAATCAAGTATTAGATTGGCATGTTGCACACACATAAAAAGAAGCACACACATACACATGTACATACATTTGTAAAAAATGAGATCCATAAGATGAATATATATATATATATGTGTGTGTCAAAAATGTCATGAGTAAATAGGTGGGTGTGAATGCCTCAAAAAATAAGGTTCGATATACATTGTGGGGCTTATGCCATAAAAAACTATACGAAGGTGCCCTCAACACATAAAAGTCTAGCCTATCTAAGCTTGGGGCCTATTAGCCCTGCCATAGTGAACAATGATGTTGGCTAAACGTCGGAAAAGATGGACCCAAGTTCATGGCACCCCCACTACATGAGGTTGCATAGAAGGCGGGAGATCCTCGATATCGACCATGGGTACTGTATAAGTGAGAGCAGTCAGGTTGCGTTCCACCCGCCTCAAAACTCTCTCAGCCTCTTTAGTTGGAGGTCCCCCCGCGACTGCTGGTTCGTCGACTGCTGCTTGTCTTGCCTCTGGTCGAGGACATCGCTGAGTCCTCATGAAGTCCGTCGGGTGCACTGGTCCCACATCTGTACATAATAGATACATAAAAGTCAATACTCTGATACATATAAAAATGATATATATAAAAACAATTAAAAATTAAATAACTTTAAAAAACATGTTACCTAGCTCTCCTCACTCCTCTCTAGGAGGCACGGGCATGTTCGAATCCCTGGAAAAGTTGATTCCAACATAGGGTTAGTCCTCTATCGCTAGAATTTGTCGTGCCTACTAGTCAAAAAATTTGTCGTCAAAGGCCTTTATGGTCCTCCCTCCTCCCTGTCATGGAAACAGTGTTTCCCATCTGCATACTGTTGGGAAAGAGGCCACATGTCCCCATATAGTCTCTCTAGGACTCAGACTGGGCACTCTCTCAAAGAAGAATGAGCAAAGAATAGTTCCAAACCCAAACTTCTTATTGTTGAGATCTTGACACTCTGTCAATTGCCTCTTCATGCATGTGAGCATGGTCTTACTCCAATCATATATATGTGCCTCCTGGCACTGAAAAGCACAATGCATGTGCACCCGAGAAGCCTGGTGAAGGGCCGTGGATCTAGTAATCCGCCCAATAAGTAGCAAGATCACTCTCAGAGACAAACTAGTGATTTTATGAATTGGCACCTGAGAACCTACCTTCTCAGTGCTGGCCTCACAGTACATTCAAATGTAGTCCTCGATGTTAAAAGGCCTGGGAAATTTCCACAGATTGACTATTTCCCCTCTCCTCGAGAGGCCAGTCAAAAAGTAGATGTCCTCAGTCGTTGGAGTCAACCAATGTCCCTCTATCATGAATGCCTTTGCATTTGGATGGCAGTAGTCAACCAGGGTATTCAGTAGCCTGGGTTGTGCCCTCATAAATTGACATCATAAGAACTTCCAGAACCCACATTGTTTCAAAGAAGAAATGGCAGAAGGGTCCTCATCGACCAATATATCAATGTCCTCATGTTCCCTCTCCCTCCAATGGACATACATCCCGTTCCATGGCAGATAGAAAGGGAGTTAGCTCTTGCATTTTGAAAATTTTCCAAGCTTTTGAGGGTGTACACAGGTTGTTTTGGCCACAGTCGTGTATGTATGCAAGCATAGTGTTTTTTGCCTGAGTACATACGCAGGCTGTCCTTGGACAACTCACATACACGCATGGCCATTTTTTTAGGAGAGCGCGCCCCCCCCCAAAACAAAAAGAAATGCATAAGAAAGGAAATGAAATGCAAGAGGGATACATTTGTACTTACTTGGTATGAGCGGAAGTTCGTTTCGTCCTCTGAATCTCCCGGAATCAACTTCTTTAGCAGAGGGGATTTTTCTCCTTTTGGTCAATTTTCAAAATGCAATGGTGAAAATGAGTTGTCAGCTTCTCTTTATAGACTTTTTTGGCTCTTTTTGCCACTTTTTTGACCCCCTCTATCGTTTTTCCTGGCTTGGAATTCATTTGATTCTATTCCTGAGTTTCTTATTGGATGTTATGATACACTCTTCCTTTTGGTTTGGTAACTTTTTGGGGGATGGGTCACTTTAAATGTCCTTTGGTAAAAGTCATTTTTTCCAACTTTTTGCATATAATTTAGGATTTCACCTCCACTTTCTGCATCTCATTGTCTTTTCCACTTTTCCATAGGATCGATCCCACTAAAGTGTGACACATAACCTTCATTGCTACTCTAGAAGTGTCATAATTAGGTGGTAGAGCCTACCTTTACATGGATTCCCTAGATAGATCCTTGTTGCATTTTGGCATCCATGCTGTCTATAATGACTATAGGCTTGGGGGTCCTTGTTAGTCCTGTCATTATTACAAGATTGAGCCTCATTTGTCTGATGCATCATCATTCTTGGCCTCACCCTTGAGACTCCCAAAATGAGCAAGCTTTGTTGTCTTTCAAGCTCGCTTTGAAATCCGAAAGCAACATTCGACGAGACTGCATTTATGCTTTTCGATCTTGTCTGGATTAATTGAGAAAAGTAACCTTCTGGAGTCTTCTTTAAGCCTTTTCAGACTCTCTAAACATGAAAATATTTCCAAGCGATCTTGTTTCCCTTCATGCTCGCCAAACTCAAGTTTGAAGGCACGTCTGTCCTGCGGTAGTTTACCCCTTTTTCGGTCCGGATGGTCAATTGTACGAATAAAGGTATGCTCTAGGAACTTCAGTTCACTAGAAGAGTATTCTCAGGTATAAGTTTAACCCTTTTTCGGGCCTGAGGGACTAAATTTACAAAAAAGGAACATTCTCCTTGGTTTTGGTTTATCACCTTTTTCGGGCCTTGGAGATTACTTATGAAAAAGGAACCCCCACGGAGTCCATAGTTAAGCTCTTTTCAGACTCCCTAAAATTGAAGATCGCCGAGTGACCTTGTTCCTTCACACTCGTTAAATTGGTTTAGAAGAACATCTATTGGCATGAGTTTACCCCTTTTTTGGGCCTGTAGATTATAGAGGAAAGAGGTACGCCTCGGAAGATTCGTCTCGCCGCGAGATTTCTCCTCAGTAACTTTTATATTTTTTCAAGCTAAGGGGACTAAATTCAGAAAAAGGCAGTGAGTCCATAATTAAGCTCTTTTTAGACTCCTTAAAATTGAAAAGATTGCCGAGTGATCTTGTCTTTATCACACTCGTTAAAATGGTTTTGAATAGACGTCTTTTCGGTGCTAGTTTATCCCTTTTTCGAACCAACTAGACTATCTCTGGAAAAGATACTCCTTGGAGTCTTGTTTTATGTTTTTTCAGACTCTCTAAACGTGAAAAAACTACCAAAGTTACCTTCTGTGGGCTCGTTAAAATTACATTGAAGGGGGTTTCACTATGTCTTGTTAATTTTATTTGTGTCTCTGCGTCTTTGGCCTAATGCCGAATCCATGTTGCTCTCAATTGAACCTTTGAAGCATGCCTTATACACAAGCCTTGTAGCACTTTGCCTTTACGACCTGACACCTTGACCCATGGAGGAATTTTCCCCGAGTGTCCTTTTCCTGCACATGTCTCCTTTCTTTGAGCATTAGTTTGTTCCTTGCACCTGGAACTAGTATGCTTTCTTGCGACACTCGTTCCTCCTTTGTAATGTAGAATTCTTTTATTCCTTTTCAAGCTCTTTAAAAATTGAAAAAGACAAAAAAATAAAAAAACCCAAAAAAAGGGGACGAGAAATATGTATTATTTTTTGACGGCACAATGAGTCGCCCTTGGACAAAGCACATCCTTTCATTTGTTTGTCAAGCATTGGGATTTAATATGACCTTAGGAAGTTGTTCTCGCTACATAGAGCTATGTCCTCCTCCATTTGGTTACTCTTCCAAACACATGGAGAGTTGGCGTTGCCTCCTGCATCGTGAACTTATGTCAATGTCATGCTGCCTGAGTCTAATCATCTTTCGTGCTTTTGTCCAAGGGAAGTTTCACCCAAACTGAGTTGTCCTTTCTGCAGTTTGTCTCTTGACCTCATGAGTCGGCCATCCTGAAAGTCTAGTCAAGTCCTCATTCAAAATCGACGAAGTTCTCTGCTTGATCATCGAGATCCTCTTGTCTTTTCCCGACGAGTCGTCGAAGACCTCAGGGTACTAAAGTCATACACTCACATTGTACTCCTACCCAAGTTTTGAAGATCTTGAAGTTGTTGCTCGAGCTATGAAGACCTCATCTCCAGCCATCGGGCGTTATTGGCTTCTTGAATATGGATACTATATTTGTATATCTTTGATTTTGAGATGTAGATCCGCTATGTATTGCTCATGGCTATACTTTATATAGTTATATGACATGGATCTGCAGTGTATTTGATTGGAAGCCATGATTTATTTCATCCCGAGCATGGGTATGCCCGCCTCGAAGAGACAATTGTTATTTTGCAGATGGAACCTCCCGAACTCTGGTCTCGGGCTCACTCGTTTTCATACATTGATGAAGATTTTGTAATGTATTTCAACCATCAGATGATCTTCTGGCCTCACACATTAGGGGGCATCTGTTATAACCCTAAATTTCTCTACACATGCATACATGTCCTTGGCCCTCTTACTTGCATTTTTTGCCAAAGCACTGCTGAGTTGCTCTTCTTAAAAACCAATTTTTTGAAGATGTACACGCCCTGCACCGTTACTGCTCGCGTACATATGCTTGTTGCAACACCACTACAAATCCCATACATATGCACGCTGCACCATTACAACCCGCGTATACTCGCAAAAGTTGCAAAAAATAAAAAGTTGCAAGGAATTCGTTAAGATTACAAGCTATTGGGTAGTTTCCTAACTAATCCACCTGCTATAGCCTGTCACCCAACCGAATAACCATCCTTTTGTCATATAAAAGGAGGTGTTGGGGTCTCATTTCACATCTAAGCATAAGAACAATGAAACTCTACCTGATTTCACTTCCCCTCCTTGCCCAAGATATTGCAACCCTTTTGTGAGAATTGCCTCAACATTCTCTCATTAGCCCCTTCTCCCCCCATTTCACCCATTCACTTCCCAAGAAGAGATCAGAAGGTTGAGAGGAGAAGTTCATACAAGGTGCACTTGGAGGTTGGTGAAGAGGAGCTTGGACCAGGTTCGCGGAACGATAACCGACTTTGATTGTAAAGGTATAATCATTGTGTTATTAATAAAATAATTACATTTTCCTGTCCCAAATGATGGTGTCTCGAATACTTTTGTTGATTTATGTTTGACATTCTAACATCTAACCCTAACTTATATATGGAATAACATGTTTGTAGTTTTCTGTTTTTCAATGTTTGGATGTAGGTCAGCCCTGGGAGGAGGCGTGCAGGCAATGAAACTTCCAAGAGTGAGGAGGTCATCACCAGATGTGGGATTAGAGGTATAGCTACCAGATCTCCTTTTCCTTGCTTTCTTCATATGAGATTTTGTATGTTTGGGGTAGTATAGAGAATTAATTGACTTTTAGACGGTTAATTGATCTGCCTACATTCTGAACCTTGGTGTAGTCATAGGGGGGTTTTTGCCACTAGCACCCCTATAACTCTTGTCCTTGTCCGTCTAGTAGCCAACAAGGTGTTTTATTATTAATAATGATCAAGTGTTGCATTTCCTAGGCAATCCGACCTCTTTTAATTGTTTGGGCACATTGGCCTTCCATAAAATAACAAAAGACATTATTTAATTTGGGGACTCAAAACCAAGGTATTACATTCTCCCACTTTAAACTCTCTAGTTGTCATGTTCTTATCTGCATAACTTTTCTGTCTATCTTGTACGTGGAAGAAAGCTTTATGCCTCCTACTACTTAATATATGAATATTTTCATTACATTTAGCTTTTATGTCATGTTGTCAATCATTAGAAATGATAGTAATCTCTTTTTGTACACAGAACAATAAGCTAATAAGCCAAGATGTAATGGATAGTTATGCTCTTTTCAGCTAGTGGAGTTCTTGGTTTCCCTTGTGGCAAGCCTCCACCAAGGATGTTTGTACTTGATTTTGTATATAATATGAATATATGATTGTGCTTTAGCTTTAAAAAAAATTAAAAGAAAAAATGCTAAACATTAACATGATTTTATTTGTTTATTATATCGGTTTTATAAATTTAAATTAATTAGTTTTATATATCAAGTTATTTTTATGGTCGAATAATTTGGAAATTAAATTTTCGAACTTCTTTTTATTTCTATGGGTTAATAAGTTATGTATTAAGATTTAGTTACAAATGTTTTTAAAATTAGATACAATGGCTTTGTAAGTCAAGCAATGCAAGCGAAAGTGATTTGTGTCCTCTACATTATTTGTCTCACGGATTTTACATATTCTTTCCTGCCAAGTCACGATGTATAGTATCAACTTGTCAAAGTCACATAATTCAAATATATGAAGTATCTTATGTGGATTTTATAGTTAGAATTTACTAATCCACAATAAAGCAATTATCTTTTCATAGTTCTTTAGGAGCAGGTAGAAAACAACCTTGGCATTGACTAATGGTTTGAATTGACACAACTAAAGATCTAACAATTGATCAGAAGTTCAAGTGGTGATTGTTACAAATAGACATGAATTTACCAATTGTCATAGCCAATGTAGATCCATTAACCTCAAATCTATCAAGAATCAAGAGGGATCAAAAAGTAATCGAGGCACTAACTTCTCGGTGCTTAAAAGATCGAGGTTAAGATGAATCTACACTGATTTGTTTTATTATTAACTTTTTTTTATTATGGTTGTATTTTTTTCAATTTTACGTTTCATAACTAATCTTTTATTTCATTTCAATTTATTAGTGTCACGGAGTTGTAAAGAACACCTCACTTCTCTCAATACAATAATTAAAAATTGTCACAAATGAATATGCTTCTATTTTGTAACATTAGTACTTCTTATTAGTTTTCGTATACATGTTTGTACTTAGTGAACTAGATAGTTTAAGCTTAGTGTTTCAGTAAGTGAACTAAATAGTTTAGGCTCATTGTTTGAGACTTAACTTCATAACCATTTGCAAGACTACGACCCAAAAAATGTCTCCACTCTTATAGTTGTTGATGTTTGGGAAACATCGGATAAACATTCTCCCAGATTAATAAATAGTAATATAATTAATAATAATTATTAATATTATTAATATAATATATAAATAATATATTTATAATATAATGTATAAATATATATAATAAATAATAATAATAATAAATAATAATAATAATAAATAGTTATTAATTGTCCAAGGGATGCATCCTTTCATGGATGGTCACCATATGTGCCTTTAGGTTCTCTATATATTTGGCACATTCATCATTGTAATAATTAATCTATCATATCATCTCATATAAAAGAAATCAACATGGTATCAGAGCGAGACTGGGCTTGACTCCCTCACAGGAAGGCCCATGAAAATGAGAGAGATAGCTTGCGTTTTGTGTGAAGATTTCTAACATGGTAATTGATTTTTGATTGTGTGCATATTGAAGTGAAAAGAGTGGAGATCCTTCAAGACATAGGGAACCAAACCATGGTTGGTGTGACAATAACCATTTTGGACTAGGAGACTTCAAGGAAAAAGGATAGAGGGAGTCAACATTGTGAGTAGAACTTGGTGATAACGCCAAGTATACAGTGAGAGGAGTTGGGACGACTTCATTCCAACTAGAGTCTGAAGATACTCTTCATATATGAGATGTGTTGTATGTCCCAAGGTTGAATAAAAACTTGCTTTCTACCTCAACATTGGAGGATATAAGCTATAGATTTGCATTCGTGAATGGACTAAGGGATTGAGTATAGACTCTACAACAATGATTGGTGTTCGAGAGGGAGGTCTATATAGATTGTTGGGATAACCAACCGAGGCATTGGTACATGAAAACATCAGTTTGTGTGAGCTATGGCATCGGGAAGACATTCTCCCAAATTGGTCATGCTGATTTGACCAAGGGAGAATGATACATTCACTCACGGGGCCATGTTGATTTGGCCAGTGGTGAATGGACCAGCCATAGTATTTCTCCTTAGTCATGATGATTTGAAAAGGAGTGGAAAAGACTCGAGGTGTTGATGTTTCTCTAGGTGGTTGCATTGGGCAAACATTCTCCCAGAGTGGTCATGCTGATTTGACCGAGGAGAATAATACATTTAATCATGGGATTATCCATGATGATTTAGATAGTGGTGAATGGCCCAAGGCGTTGATGTTATCCATCTATTAGCATCAGGCAGACATCCTCCAAGAGTGGCCATGTTGACTTGGTCGAGGAGGATGATACACTCACTCACAGTATTAGCCATGCTGACTTGTCTAGTGATGAATGGACCAGGCACAGTCTTAGAGACTCAAGGTGCTATCACATGCCTGGTCCAAGTTGGAGCAATCTATACTAACTAGAAGTGCATGTGAGGAGAAGTATACATCAACTGGGTGCATTCCGGAGATGATTACATCAACAAACGCTCATTGACAAGTGTAAGAGGGAATTGGCCTTAGAGTTCGAAATCAAGAATCTTGGCATGATGCAGAGTGTCTCCCTCACTGATAAGGAGTGTTGAAGTTAGAAGCATTGGGTAGACATTCTCCCAGATTGGTCATGTTGATTTGACCAAGGGAGAATAATACATTCACTCATGGGGCTTTTCTAGTGGTGAATGGTCTAGGTGTAGTCTTTCTCCTTAGTCATGTGGATTTGACTAGGAGTGATAAAGACTTGAGATGCTAGATGTTATCACATGTAGACCCAGAGTGAGCTTGATCTCAGAGAGAGTCAATTGGCTCAAAGGGAGATTCATAGAGGGAGTTCCCCCTCAAGTTAATGTAGGAGAGAGGCATCTCCCAAGACTGACATACATGTTTCATGAGTCTAGGGCGAAGTTTGTATACTTCAGAGACAAGCTTGGCGTGATAGAGAATGTCTCCCTCGCTGAGAGGGAGTGTTGATGTTTGGGCAACATTGGATAAACATTCTCCCAGATTAATAATTAATAATATAATCAATAATTATTAATATAATATATAAATAATATATTTATAATATAATGTATAAATATATAATAATAATAATAATAAATAGTTATTAATTGTCCAAGGGACACATCCTTTCATGGATGGTCACCATATGTGCCTTTAGGTTCTCTATATAGTTGGCACATTCATCATTGTAATAATCAATCTATCATATCATCTCATATAAAAAAAAATCAACAATAACCTTTTCTACTCATTCACTAATCCCAATAAACAATATGAGAGGTTGGCTAGTCCATAATAACTTAGATTTCACACTAAGGATGAGCTCCACACAAATCTCTCTAAGTAAAGTTGTGAAACATAAGTGTAATTTATACAAAGCAATTGGTGTAGGTCACACATCATAATGGGCATCCCTTACATAATTTCAAAATAGTAGAAAGTGATGTATTGTTAAATGAGCTAAGACTTACGTCAGATAGTCTCAACTAATACACTTTTTCACAAGGTGAATACATTACTAGTACTAGCATCTTGTCATGCAACCTTGCACACTAACATTGTTGTGTAAGAAGAAACACAACAAAACAATGCAATCTTGTTCACAATTATACAACTTAGTAAAAGGTCGAGTAAATTTCCCAACCATCTCCAATGATCATCTCCCAATGACCCCATCTCTTACTCTTTCCATTTTGTCAATATTATTGTGATATATAGCATATAAAACGATGGGAGATTAAACATTTTGTCTTCCCTCAACCATAATACTTATATTGATTATGACATTTTATATGGGTCATTGATACTCAATTGATCCATGTTGTTCATATGTATTATTGTACATTTTCTTTGTTAGAGACACCATAGTTTATTTGTTGCCCAAACTATTGTGTTTTTCTCTTTGTACTAAGTTGGTTTGATTTGGTAAGGTCATGAATGGTATACCATATGATTTCAATTGTATATGGTGAAATAAAATCTTTGTAAATTAATGTTATGGATACACATTTCATAAGCATAATATCATTTTGATCACACTAATATCAAAGCATTAGATTTGTACATGGTCATATAAGTTGTGCATAATTGATGGTGAACCCTTGCTCTCAATTTTATGATAAAGAAAAAAATGGAAGATGATTATATATATAGAAATTGAGGTGCTTGATGAAGAAATCACTAACCACAATAACAAAATGGTGCATTTGAATAAAGACTTTGAAATTTTTTGTCACAAAACTACAGGTTGGTATTTCCCAAGGAATTCCTTTAAACAATTCTATTTTGAAGCCAAATAACACACCTAATCCTCCATCATTTTTAAATTTAGAATCCTCTCCCAAATTGGAAACCAAGGTGGAATTGTTTTTCTTGTGACAGTTAGATGGATGCTTTGTAACTTGACGATGGTTTGAGGCAACTTGATTTTTATTATGAGGTGTAACACTATGCAGATTGAGATAAGGTTGCCTTCATAAAGTTGAGAATGAGTGAATAAACTTTACTTTGGTGGACACCACTCAAGCCATGATGTGAGATATAAGTTTAAAATTATTGTCAAGGAATCTTATCAACTATTGGAAGGATTAGCAATAATAATTGTAGTATTTGTGATAGAAGTTGAACAAATCAATGTATGACTACATTCAAGAATTTAACCATTGTACCATTTAGTTTAAAGTTATGGATGAAGAAACAAAGTGAGTCACCAAGTTCATTGGTAGATTGATCACCCAAATCAAAAGAAGTTTGAGATGTTTGATATCCACACTATGGATGATGCTTGTCACAAAGAAAAGTTAACAAAAGAAAAAACAATTGGAGGAAGTACCATTTTGTTGACGCTAGTTCTACACAAGGAAATAAGATAGTAGATAAAGATAATGTGTAGAAGAAACCATCCAATAGCTCTACACACTAGAATACTGACTCCAAATATTTGAAGGAATGGAAAAATGTCATGCGAAAAAAACCCTTTATGCAACTATTGTAAGTGAAAAGATACTCAAAATAGGATTATTAGAAGCACTAGAAGTGTGCACATACAAGAAGGTAGAAATAGAGTTTTTGGTGCAATACTTTGCCATCGAAGCTATTCTCTGATGTTAACCATCCATCCTAGTAAAAATGAGTGTGATGTTAGGCCTCCTTGTCAACATGGAGAGTAACCTAACACCTACCATCCATCCATCTTGAAAGTTATCTTCTTTCAATATCCAATTTAAGAAAGAATTCATCACCACAATATTCTATATTGGTAACCAATGAGACTTAACCTCAAAAGTAGTAGTCAAGAAGCATAACTTGTCCACAATTTCTCTTCATGAACCTTATTCCTTGTGACCTCCTTGTGTTGGCTCTACAAGAAAACATACTTGTGCATCCAACACAATTGGAAGGTAAACCTCACCCTATAATCAACTAATTTTATTAATAAAGTGGAGTTCAATGTAGTAAATATGAATTTAAGTGTTGTCATTTTTGAAAATCCATACTTGTGGGATTGCAATGCAATCTACCAAAAATTCAAAACCCAACAAACTTTTAGAAAAATAGGACAAAAATACTTTGTGCTAACATAGAAGGATCCAAAACCCTTTTATTAGTTTTAATTGTCAAATCTTAGAGACTTGTCAAGGTCTTATAATAATTTGCATTGCTCATTCAATGACTAGAGAAGGAAGAAATGTTTGCACTTTCCAATTGGTACAATAACTTTAAGGAGTAGACTTATGAATTTGCTTGATCTTGAGAAGACTTGACATAATAGGAGAAGTTATGTGAGTATAAGTATTCTAATTAATTGCTACAATTTTATGTGAGATTATTTCAAGAACCTTAAGGTATGTATCAAAGTGGCACAATTGAACATAACATTGGCTTGCAATAGGGAGTTGCTTTACCTAATGAGGCATCACACAAGACTTCATTACTTAGGAATGAAGCGACACAGAGGCAGATTCAAATTACTGGACAAATGACACTTTCATCCAAACTCTTCACCACGTGGATCAATCATTGTATTGGGTTTTACGAAGGACAACACATGGAAATGTGCGTGTATTATCAACTTCTTGATAAAATCACCATTAAGAATTGACATCATAGTCACACAAACATAGATGACATATTAGATAAACTTCAAGAAGTGAAGCCTTTCAATAAGATCAAATTGAAGTCAAGTTATTATTAGATTCATATCAAGCATAAGATACTTGGAATATAACCTTCAGATGCATCAAGGACTATTCAAATGGTTGGTGATGTCATTTGGTCTTATTAATTCCATTGTAACATTCAATAAATGATGAACAAAGTGTTGAGACCATATCTTGAGTCATTTGTGATTGTGTATCTATATGACATTCTTGTGTTCAATAAGACATGGGAGGAGTTATTGCACCATATTAGCCAACCATTTGCATCATTTCATATAAAAAAACTATTGTCAATACGAAGAAGTGTACATTCAAACCATGAGAACTTGTTTCCCATAGATTCTACTTGAACCAAGATGGAATGAGAATTGGTCTAGTGAATATTTTTTCCATAGTTAATTGGTCATTTCCAATGAGAATTCACAACCAATGAAGTTTTATGGTAATAGATAACTACTTATGAAACTTCATTGCTCACTCTCCCTATGGAGTGCACCCACGTAATGTGTTCGATTGTAACCATGTCTAATTCGATTTAGAAGTTGTGTGACCCAATTAACTTAACTATATCAAGCACATAGTACTAATAATACTAGGAAACAAACATTTAGGAGTTGATTTTATGAAGGTGATTTTCAAACTTTCTCATTTATGGAGGATTTTTTGTGTAGATTTTAGTGAAGGTGGTAGGCAAATGTTTTTTTTCAAAAAAAATGACTTCAATGTGCTAAATTATAATTTCACAATGGTTCACTTAATACCATAGAGCATTGATGCCCCATGAAACACATACACCAGAAGGGGAATGACACAAATGGCACCTTCATATACTCTTCATCAAGATGTTCTTTGTAAGAAAAATAACACAAATTTGTAGATTTTCAGATTGGTAACATAGTGACATTCTAGGAACAAAAAAATACCTTCATTCCTACTTCTGGTGGCAGTTTTATGCGAGCTTCTAGTGGCTGCTCTTGTATGTTTCTTCTTGGACTGGATTATGATAAACAACCTTCACCCCATTGGTTTTTATTCAATTATACTTCTATTCCTTCAAGTTTTCTTCTTGTTTAACTTGCAAATCATACAACATCTCAATTTCTTATCGTTGTTTGCACCAATACTATTCATGGCATAATATCTTCAATTTATGAACTTGCACAAATTGTTTTTTTTTTTTTTCATTATTTTGATTCTCTTATGAAAGATTCTCTCGTGCTATTGCCACCCACTAGGAAGAAAACTACTCCAAGATCCTCTACCCCAAGGCCACTCTCACAGTGATAACAATACCAAATTGTTGAAACTAGGGTTTCAATGTACATTTAAGAAAGGACTACATCTTGATAAATACCCACATAAATACTCAAAGATATATTTAGGAAAATTAACCAACCACTTTGCATTCATTCTTCATGAGTATTAACACAACCATATGATGATTAGGGTGGTTTCAACCACCATCACCTAACCATTCATTAAACTCTCTTACCCATCATCATTTACTTTATTTATGTATTTACATTTACACATTCATATATTCACTTAGAATATTGTCTTATTGTTCACTTAGGATATTGTCTTATTGTAATGTTGTAATGTGTGATGAAATTTACAATGGGCCCAAATAGAGCCTCAAGAACGAGCCCCAATCCATGTAACACTTTAATTGTTTCTTTAAAACATTTTTACTTTGATTATTTTCCTTTTTAGTCATATGAATTTCATATTTTTTTACTTATTTTCTCACATAATGCATGGTGCACAAAGGTTTTTTGTTGGCGCATCATAACTCGTTGTGTGATTTTATGTTCAACACACTAGAGATTTCATGTGCCAATAGATGATTAGTATTTTTATGCACTATATGAATGAAAACAAAACGTTGTTGTTGTTTTTTTTTTTTTTTCACCTTTTTCTAAGTTTCAATGCAAATGAAATGTATTAACACATCATTGACACGAAAATACCATTGAAACACATCACCACATCTATGACACAAATTTATATACATGGAGCACCATGACTACAACAAGGCCAAACTATGAGTTTTCCTATATAATATGCAATACACTAAATCATCATGGATGCACCATGATGATGCTTTGTATAGATAAAAGTGCATGGATGTATCCCTTATTTTGCCTTTTCTTAGTTTTGGTGCACATGAGATATATTGGCACATCATTGGAATTGCAATTCCATTAAAACACATTTCCACATCAATGGTTTTCAATTCCATAAGTCGAGAATGACCACCCCAATAACTACAAACTATGGATAATGCCACATAGCATACAATGCACATATTTGATGTTTGTGCATTATATCGGTGCTTTATTGTTGGCACAGGGGCAGACCCAGGGTTCAATTCTCAAGAGCGCACCAACAAAACCCTAACTACCGACCCTTTAGGCAACACCTATGAAGCAGATGAAATCTCACCCGAGGTAGAGGCAGGGGTGGTTGCAAGACTCAGGTGTCTGCAACCTTAGCTGGGACACAGATCTGTGATTATATATTTTACAGGGCACTTAGCATAGATCATTCACCAATATTTAACCCGTATTATACTTCGCAGACAACACAGAGCTTTGCGGTGAATACTCATATTTACATTATTTCATCACTTAACCATAGTAACCCAGATCAGATCCAGTAGATCAACACTAAGCATCCTCATACACATCAGATCTAACAATCATATATATCTAAGAAGCACAGAGCATAAGTGGATATATCAAAGAACATAGCATAAGAAAAGATAAACACATTGTACCAAAGCACAGAGCATAACACACAGATTTACGTGGTTCACCCCCCTTGGGGCTACATCCACAATATCTTCTTCTTTATTATTGTCTTCAAGCTGTTACAAGCACAAAGCCTCCAAAACCCTTCTTCTCATAGGACAAAAGATCTGCGTAGCTCGCTAGATCCTTCTTCCTTGCGTTACAACACTTAGCTTTCTATATCAACCACACAATAACTTGCACTTAGCCTTGCAAGCCTTACACAGTTCTCACAGAGCACTTATTCGACATCACATAGATGCACTACCAATTGCACTAAGAAATCACATCTACTACTTCTTACATTGCCTATCCTTCTATTTATACATTACAAAAGTGGGCCTAAGCGTGGGTAAACCCATGGGACGACATCCCTTTCCCATTACATTAACCCAAAACCCTAAAAGGGGCCCAAAAGTGGACCGAGATCCCGTGATCTCTGCTTCACCTAGCGCTCCATCTTTGACAAGCTGTTGAAGTCCAAAAACGGTCAATTATGACCAAGTGTTCCTCAAAACTTGGTGAAGGACCAAAAAGCCCCCAACACTCACCTGTGACTCGTCCCGAGTCACTCATGTCTGACCAATTCTGCTTTGAATTCCTCGAGCTTGGCTCGAGCTGCTTCGACCTGCCGCATTTCTACTGCCTCTTGATCAACGAACTCCTAGATGAGTGCCTCATTCACCGGCTCTTCTAGGCATTGTTCTGCTGTATTCACAACCTGTTCAAGTTCTACTCCTTGGCTTTCAACTTCAGTGAACAGTTACCATGCCTCTTCTTGCACTAGTTGAAGTCGTTGAGAGACTTCCATTACTTTACTCTGAAGTGTGTGAATATGTCATTGGGTTGTGCGTTTCTTTGGAAACTTCTTCACTCTTTCTACGGGTGACAAGGCCTTCAACTACACCTGTAGCTTTTCGATGTCGTACTTCGCCTCTTGGAGCTGAGACTCCAATTTAAGCAATTCCGGGTTCTCGGTTAGGTTCTCCTGTATCTGCGCACTTCTGCTACTTAACTATTTGCATTCCTCAGTGAGTGATTTAATCTTTTCTACGGATCTCCGAGCAATTATTTCTCCCTGGTCGCGCACTTCTTGTGGGGTATGTGGTATGGTCTGAAGCTCTAAGTCCACAAATCTTTGTTGAAGTTGCTGAATAAATTCAGCAAGCTTCATCACTTGGCATTCTATGGGTTCTTCTGCCTTTTGTTCTAAGCCGGTCACAGAGCAAAATGCTCTGTTGACTGCTTCTTCAATCCCAATCTAGTTTGCGAGAAATTACTCTTTCTCTTTTTGGATCTTCGCTCCGTCTTCTTCAAATTTCGCTTGGATAGCGTCCTTCTCTTGTTGCGCAGCTCGACGTTGCTCGATGATTTCCTCCTGTGCTTGCTTTAAGGCTTGGGTTGCCTGTGCTGTTTCTTCCCGTGCCTTTCGAAGGTGTACTTCGACTGTGTCAGCAATCTTGCGGAGTTGAACTGGTTCATCTCCCTCTTTTGTTGTTCCTTCTGGCAGGGCCGCAAAGGAGACTATGTGGCTAGACTGGAGAGCTTGTTGTACTCCTTGGAGCTCGATCTCGATTCTGTTGTACATTGTCTCTTTCTTAGCTTCCTACTTTTCTGTTATCTCTTCTATGACTTCGTTCATAGCTACGATGAGAAAAATAAAGTCATCTGGGGTGAGCGTGGTCTTCAGCTTAGTCACGGGTGCTTTTGATTTCTTCAAAGAGGAAGGTTTCGGGGGTGAACCATTCCTTTTCTTTATGATCTCTACTTCATCTCCTGGCCTCTGTTTGACTTCCTCTAAGTCTTCACCATTACCTCCTTGCTCTGGTGTAATGGATGTGGTTCTTACAGATCTGTTGTCTACATCCTGGATTTCCTCATCCTTCGTTGTCTGCTTTGTTTTCTTTGTCTTACTGGGCCCAGGTGTATTCTGCGCAGCTTCGGGGCTGTCGATGTCGGACATTTCTGCGGGGTCTGCTGAGATAAGGAGGTCTGACGACCATTCGTTAGCGATCTCCTGTAGGTCGTCTTCTGTCATCTTATAATAAGATTGAAGTTGTTCCTTGTGCTCATTAGCACGTGCTATAATATATATGAAATGGCGGTCCGCGCTGAACTTCATCAAGGGTTGAAACCTATGTAAAGTATTCGGGGTCATGCATGGATTGGATTGGATGGAGAACTTCAACTGGGTGTAGTAGGTATGGAAAATGACATTTGACTACCACTGCTTGTTCATATTGTTTGAGTACCATAGTGTACTGAACTTCACGGCCAATGGTTCGAAGGGGTCGATGTCCAGGAAGGTTGCACCTTCCGGTAGCTCCCATGCAACGAAATATATAAGTATTAAGAGCCAGCTAAAATGGAATTCATGCCCTTGATCCTGGGTTTCTCTGCAGTCAATCTCTAGTTGATTCACCAGGTACTTCTCCCAGTTCATCTGTAGTCCCTCTGCGCACTTCCCTGCGAGGTCAACTACAAAGCCGTATACTTGCGTGGGTCAACTCTTGCGTACCAACTTCCCTACGATTAGTTGATAGGTGAGGTGCACTGTGCCACTTTCAATAGAAGCTACCTTGTAGCCTTGTGTGCCTTTCTCAACATCACCATAGGATTCTTTGATGTTCTGAGCAAGAGCGCGATCTGCGGTCTTTCCAGGATAGTAATCATGGGGATCAGGGCCTTGCATGCTAAGCCTGGTGATCTAGTTGATCAACGTTGGATCAACTGTTATGTGACGGTTCAACCATAAGTATCCTCCATGGTAACTTGCCAGCAGTAGCTTCACACAAGCATTCACCTCCTTGTGTCTGCCGAAGTGCGGTATCTTCATAATGTTGAGCAGAGTGGACTGCACGAGGTTCATCGTTGATTACTGAGGGACGATCTTCGAATTCTTTCCCTTTGTCTTCATCATATATTTATAAGGAGTGAGCATGCCATAAACCTTCTGGTCACCCAGGTTGAAGTCACTAAACTTCAATGCTGCAACCTTGTCTTGATCTACACGAACTACGCGTACCCCTTTTGGCAGGTACGCGGTGACTAGAGTGTACTCCAAGTCTCTAGGCACACTGTCCTTGTTGATCACACTGCTCAGAGGTGGTATGTAAGCATGTAGGATGGATGGAACCAACTTCGCGTTGGCCAGATCGTCTTTATGTTTGGTTCTTCTTTCTGCGCCGGCTCGGGATGTTCCTGCTCGAGCAGTCGACAAGGAGGCTTGCACTCCTCTCATCAATGATGCATGTAAACCTGTAGACAATCCTCTCTCTGACATGACTCTCTCAACTCTGAGGCTAGAGAGTACCTCTCTTATAGATTCTTCAACTGAGATAAATTCGTTGGACATATACGCTCAGGATCAATATCTCGGGTTCTCAAAGTAGCGTAGGTACTATAATAGGGTATAAGGTAAGGTCGTAAGGATTGTTGGACAATCTTAATCAAGGCTGCGAGGTCAAAATTCTCAATTGGAAAAAGTGTTCTTCGGTCATGGCGCGACACGATATATAGGAATTTTACTAACGATTTGCTTGCAACGGGTATAAAGATTCATTAACTCTTGTTCTGTCCATTATGGAACGGTCTAACGGTCTGGTAGCGAGCCATCAATGCTTTTCCAACCCGTTTAGAGCAGCAGTCGAACAGTTATATCGACTTCCAATGGGTATATTGCTTTGCCATGACGAAGTGCCCTATGTTGATGTTCTGCTATCTCGGCGAGGCTCAAATTCTGCAATTTTTCCTTCTGCGGGGCTCCCTCTGGAACCTTCTGTAGTCTTTCGATCTGAGCTTTCTTCTTACTTAGCTTTCTAGCCTTTTTCCCAGTGTGCTTCGTCTTGGTGATCCTTTTCCCATTCTGATTCTTATCCTCTTCAGACATAGTCACTTCGTGCTGTCGATATTCATTCTTCGAATTCAAGGGAAATACTTCTTCATCGTCTGGAACATTCATTTCAGTCCTCTGTGGTTCTTCTAGTTTTCTTACAACTTCGACATCCAAGTTCCTGGTGTCAAATAACTTCGATATTTTACCTTGTTCTTCCATCAAGTAGGCGATATTTCTAGTCATAAAATCTATTAGGTCTTGCTTCTTCTTTTCTAGGGTTTCCTTTTCTTCATTTCTTTAGATCTGGTCTTTCTCAATCCAGGTTTTGCCTAACAAAGCTTGAAATGGGGCGTTGTTCTCAATAAACTTGATAACTTCAAATTCTTCCTCTACCGACGTTCCATTGATGCTCAGAGGTATCTGGGTAATCCTTCCACATAGGGCTACCAATTTTCCTTTAAACAAGCTTATTCCTCCTAATGAAGGAATCATAGCAGATTTTCTCAGGGTTTCCCAAGTTCTTTCTATCATAATATTCACCTATGTTTCCTCATCCAGAACACAGTCTATGTCGAAGTCTCCTATTCTTACTTCGATTTGCTCTTTTTCTTTGAAAATTTCTGATAAACTAACATCTTTATGCCCATTTAGAGTTTCTTTCATCTGTATTAATACTTTTTCTGATTCTTTCTGGGGTTCTGCTATTTCTAGGGCTGTTTTAGGGTTTTCTTCATGCAGATTCAATCTTTCAAGCTTAGCAATCATTCTAGAGAAATCCAATACTTCATGGTCGAAAGCTTTGCAAGAGAGACAACTAGGTTTTCCACCAAGGCATTCCTTAGCTATATGGCCTGGTTTTTTGCAACTATAACATAGGGTCAATCCTCTCTTTCTCTTAAATGATCCCCAACTTCTTCTGTACTGCGCACCAAGATCATGGTAGCTAGCCTGCAAAAAATTCTTTCTAGGATCCTGCATCCATTTGTTAGTCCAAACATTCTTTCTATGCATAGGTATAACATACTTATCAGATCTATTCATATCAAACTTTTTTTCATCTATTAATTCCCTAGGTTTTAAACTAGGACAAAATCTATCAAACATACCTAGATCCATGCTCTAGAAACACAAAATTTCACCTATCTTACTTCTATAGAGCACAAAGCTTCAAGATCTACAAACTTTTAACTATTCTTACCTTTATTAGAACACAAAGATTATAGATCTTACCTCTTTTCTGCAGATCTGACCTCTTTCTTTCAGAAATGTCCACTTTTACTTTTCTTAGAGCATAGAGCGTTCAGATCTCGCTTCTTTTCTTCAGATCCGATCTTCCTTTCTTCGGATCTGACCTTATTCCTGGCACAAATCTTCACAGGTCAAGTAAAAAGCTGTGCACTAGGGAAACAAATCTACGCACAGAGATTTATTTTGCACAAAGTTTCTTCTTCCTCAGTTCCCAACAATCATAGTTTCAGGTCCTGGCAACAGAACCATTTATTGGCACAGGGTCAGACCCAGGGTTCAACACTCATGAGCGCACCAACAAAGCCCTAACTATCGACCCTTTTGGCAACACCTGCGAAGCAGATGAAGTCTCACCCGAGGTAGAGGCAGGGGTGGTTGCAAGACTCAGGTGTCTGCAACCTTAGCTGGGACACAGATCTATGATTATATCTTTTACAGGGCACTTAGCATGGACCATTCATCAATATTTAACCCTTATTATACTTCACAAACATCACAGAGCTTCGTGGTGAATACTCAGATTTGCAGTGTTTCATCACTTAACCATAGTAACCCAGATCAGATCTAGTAGATCAGCACTAAGCATCCTCATACACATCAGATCTAACAATCATATATATCTAAGAAGCACAAATCATAAGTGGATATATCAAAGCACATAGCATAAGCAAAGATAAACACATTGAACCAAAGCACAGAGCATAACACACAAATTTACGTGGTTCAACCCCCCTGGGGCTACATCCATAAGATCTTCTTCTTTATTATCGTCTTCAAGCTGTTACAAGCACATAGCCTCCAAAACCCTTCTTCGCATAGGACAAAAGATCTGCGCAGCTCGCTAGATCCTCCTTCCTATCGTTACAACACTTAGCTTTCTATATCAACCACACAGTAACTTGCACTTAGCCTTGCAAGCCTTACATAGTTCGCACAGAGCACTTATTCGACATCACATAGATGCACTGCCAATTGCACTAAGAAATCACATCTACTACTTCTTACATTGCCTATACTTCTATTTATACATTACAAAAGTGGGCCTAAGCGTGGGTAAACCCACAGGCCGACATCCCTTTCCCATTACATTAACCCAAAACCCTAAAAGGGGCCCAAAAGTGGATTGAGATCCCGTTATCTCTGCTTCGCCTGGCGCTCCATCTTTGACAGGTCATCGAAGACCAAAAATGGTCAATTACGACCAAGTGTTCCTCAAAACTTGGTCAAGGGCCAACATTTATATTAAGATGAGTGCACTAGTGCTCCTATTTATTTTGACACCCCCATTATGCCTTTTTTTTAAATGATTATGGAGCACTAGTGCACTATTTTTTTTGTAAATCATTATCGAGCATAGGTGCACTATTTCTTTTGTACATAATTATGGAGCACTAGTTCACCATTTCTTTTGTAAATTGTTATGAAGCATTCTTGTTTTCCTTACAAAATAATGCATTGGTCTAGATCAATTATATTTATGATTAAGTTCAAGGGGTTATCTCAACCAATTATATCCAATGTTGTTGGGAATTTGGCTAGATTCATGTCAGTAGTTGCCTAGTTCAAATCCCCTTGGTTGAGGCACACTAGTCTACATTGATGGGTTTGCTAGGATTTCCATGTATGAATGCAGGGAAGCATCCTTTGGGTTTTCCCGTGAGGTTTTATTTAGAAAAAAAAAGGTTATATTTATGATTGATTTATAATTCTAACAATTTTTATGCCAACCATCCTTCACTTGAGAATTACTTGGTGTTGTAGGTATGGGAGTCACGATAGAGGGAACGCAAAAGATTCTTGAACCCCATTATGGATGCCACGTGTTGTCTCCTTAGGGATGTTGGCCTCCTAAAATATTATGAGGAAACTACACCCCTAAAGCTAAATAATGATTTCATGTGATAGTTGATCCAAAATTATAATCAAGGTTTGCAAGCCTTTAGGGTTGGGGTAGACAATTAATTCACCCCATCAAAGGATGATATACATTTATTTATTGGCTTATCGAAGAGGGGTAGGGTGCTCTCAATTTTATTGGCGTTCTTAATCATAATCCCACATAGACACACATGTAATACATCCTTAAATATATCGTTCATGTGACCATTAAGTCATGAGACTTCTAGGTGAGGGGGAATCAACTTACCATTCATCGATTTCAACGTCAAAAGGTACATGCTAATATTTTTATCCTCAAGACCTTGTCCACTATCCTTGGTGATGGACCACATAAAGATTGTATGTTTCTTTATTACATTTACCAACTTATTGATGATCAATCTCTTTATAGGTGGAATAATGTATATTTTAGACGTTTTTCCATGCATTGAAACTGGCTCATTTTTTGGATGTGTAGGGAGGGTTGGGTCCCACATGAATCAAAGCTTTGTTGTCTACTTTTCAAGAAGTTTCCATTCTCTCAACCTACATATGATTTCCTTGTTAGCTATCCATCAACCACTGCATGATGGCATATGATGATGCCCAAGAGAGGGTGACCCATTGTTGCATGCTAGAGAGAAAATTAGACTATGATTGATATGTCAGTTGGTCTAGACAATCCCAAGCTATAATACATACCAAATCCATATGTGGGAATGGATCGGTGTGAGATTGAAAACATCCCATTCCCCGATGATGACTTAATTGATGAGAGAATGGGAAACCTCAATGGTTGGGTTTTATCTAATCATGTCAAGTATGGTCTTGGTAAAATTTGGTCAAGGTCTTGATCACTTCAATATAACATCCAAATGAAGTAAATATAATCATATGGTTTTTTAGTCGAGATAATTTAGTTTATACCATATATTTAGTGTGCATATTGTTTTTTATAATATTATATGTAAATTGATTAACTATTGTGGTTAATTACTTTACATATGTTGGACTAATAAGAGATGTGCCATTGCTAGTACTATACAAGTTATCTTATAAGTTGGATGATCCCACTGCCATGTATGGACTTGGGAAACACCATATGGGCATTATTGATCAATATAAACACAAGGTACAATAGTGCAATTTTAGATTTTTGTGACTATGTGACCAAAAATATTGCTCACGACATTTGTATAAGTGAATCTATACTAGCAACTTTGAGGTGTTTTAAGTGACAATTTTATCGATTACTAACAATTTTTTTTAACATGGGTTAGGTATAAACATATATGACTAGTTTACTAGTATGTTAATATAAATGAGTAATATTTATTGGTATTTAATTTAATTATAATAATGTATAGTAATTTTAAGATGTGCTACGTTCATGATGATTTATATTGAATTATTTTTTTATGCATTCATCTTTCATTTTGAAAATGTTGCTTATAGTAACCGAGATTTGTCACTTGTCTAAGATTTCATTTTAGGAGAGGCATTTATATGTTGTTGAAATCGCCTAGGACTTGCAGCCAGTGGAGGGGGGTTTTAAACCCAGGTCTCCACATTATAAACACAAGGTTGACTTCACTACTTGTCATAAAATATAATTTTTACAATGCAAGTCTAAGTCGAATGTGTGCAAATTGCTTCCATCAATTGGTCTTAAATTCACTTTTTGAGAAATTATTGAGACCAAATCTATGCTTTTATCATTTGGATCTTCAATTTAGGGTTTTGAGCCAATTCAACCCCCCCAAAATATATTATATAAGGCTTAGAAGTCATGGAAAATTTATGGAATAAGCATTGGTTAAAAGGCTCCAATTTTAAAACCCTGGGAAATTTATTTTAGAGTTTGGATGTTTGAGGGTTGTCAACCTTGGAAGTCTCATAAGATTTGAATTTTGGTGGTATTAAGCTATGAAACTTAGGAGTTTCATTGGTTTGTGTTTCTTGGTTCAAGTTGATGCAAAAAAAGACCTCTATGGGACCTTAATTGGTGACATTAGGAGACAAATGAAGGAGGTGGCAATTTTTCTTTCATTGGTTTGATATGAAGTGGCATTTTTGTGGTTTATTTTGAGATATGTTTTTAGTTTGTTTTAAAGCCCAACCCCATTAGCCTTATTTTGGATATTTAAACTGAGTAGCTTTTGGATAATTTTTACATGTTATTTTTCATCAACAACATGTCTGCTTTCAATAATGATTTTAGACAATTATTTCCTTAATAGCTGGGGGAATTCAAACACTACACTAAATGAGAGGAAGCTTCTTGGGGATTCATCTACCAGAAATTTCAGATTATCCACATTGGGATTTTTGATGTGGTTGTGAGTGTGAATTGGAGTACCACATATGTTTATCTCTATCTCACTACTCACAACTTCACTGCCATGGCCAATTATAGCTTCAAGGTCAACAACCCCACGTGTCATTGATTTCGTCCTCATTTTTACCTTTTATATTTAAGAATTATAATGAGAATTCATCTATTTTATCTATTAATGTTGGAAGTCTACAATTGATATCCAATTTGAGTGGAAAATTGGCCTTTTTCAGTATTTCAAGGATGATAATGGATGGGGAGGCTACTCATGTTACCACCATAGTGAAAAAATGACATGATACTTGGATCCAGATTATATCACACACATATAAATTCACTCTCTTTGCAATATTTGTAATGTTAAAGGAATTCAATCCATTGTTAAGAGTACATGCAATTTTTCCATCAATCTTGATTAACTAATTTTTTTCATGGCACACTTTCATAGGTATTACAACACTCAAATGTTGTCATAGAAGAGTGACGTGTATAGTTTCAAAGTGTTTCTTCTAGAAATCATATGCAGTATACCACCCATAGATCTAAAACTACCCATAGAGGAAATAAACATCATTTGATGGGTAAGGAACCATATAATCAATTATCCAAAATATAAGCATTTATTAGCACCGACAATTGAATATTTTGTAATATATATTCTCCTATAATAATTTTTAACATATTTAAGGGACAATGTAGCTATTATAGATGTGTAAGTTTTAAACATTTGAAGTGAAACAATGCATACATATTAATAAACAAAATAGAAAGAACAAAAATGACAAACACAAAATACACTGAGATTTACCCTAGAAACCCTTAACCTGGAAAACCAACAAACCTTAAAGCCACACCTCTCTCTTCTTCATTATATTAACTTCACCATTCATGATACAGTTAATAGGTATTTTACAACGTCCAAAAACCCTAATCCATTAACGCAGATTAGATTACAACCCTAATTCCTTAACCAAAATTAAATTACAATGGGCCAAAAAACCATTCGCCAAAAGATACAAAACATGCCAAAAAATTGAAACAAAAACAACCCAAATTTTTTGGTCAAGGGCTCCCTCCCCTAAATATTAGACAAGGGGGGCCTAGCCACCCCCCCAGCGCATATGAATAGTGCATGGAGGTAACCATGCAAATAATATAACACATTTCCAACAAAATGGATGAAAATGTTCACAAAATAATATAAATTGTAGACATGAGGTTGGATGGAGATTATAACATGAAATACATTAGTTGCATTGTCAAAGTAGCCATGAGATGTGTTTAGGTTCTATCATCCTCTAGGATGAGCGTGAGTGAGGTAATGGCATAACTAAAAGAAAGAATACTATGAAATAGTAGATTGGAATGTCAAAATACAATACTATGTGATTGAGAGGCCTAACATTGTTTATATCATGAAGGAATGCCTCGTCAATGCTAATTCCAATGACATTTTTATAACATTCATATTGGGTCTGGTTCCTTTTCTTTTATCAATGTAATTGATGCAGTGTCTATGCCTAAAGTGTTGTTTAAAGACTATGTTAATCTTATGGGGTCTTCTTCCAAAAACACCCCACTTGAGATTGATTCTTACGTTGTGTAAACAATATATAGGCTAAATGTTGGAGGGAATTCCCTTGAGCACAAGAATGACTCTAGGGGGTTAACAAAATCCCAGGAGGAATAATTATATTTACATATGCAACTATTGTATGAATCGTAATAAAAAATAGCTCTAATATTAGTTATGGGTCCCCAAATGAGTCATACATTACTCTTCTTCAGGTTTATGAAATAGGCAGAGTGATGATAGATAGCCAAGTCATTTACAAAAAAATTAATATATCTTAAAGGTTATAGTGGATTTTGGCTTTTCATACCTCATTCATTTCCATTTCCACAAGCTTGGGTTTTCTCAATTCACTGACATAGTTTCATTGGATATATATAATCAATAGCCAAATTGTAGTAGTGTAGCATACCTGGTCATCTAATTAAGTTGTAATCATCATATATTACATGTAAATTGTAGGCAATTACAATATACTAGCAGAAATAGCATTGCCTATTCCAAATTCATCCATTACACATGTATAAGCATTCTCCCAATTTAACATATAATCCATAATTTCTAATTATATAGGAAACAATATTAGTCAATACATGGGAATTTACAGTAGCTTCAATATATAGTCATTTCCCATATAAACAATTACATTTTCTCCATGATTTTGGTATTTCCTTTGATACCCACAATACCCATTACATTCATTGTGGATAACTGAAGAACAATTTACAAAATAGAGGCATAATTATGCTCTCTACATTACAAATATGGTTGTAACAACCCTTACAATCAACATATAAATAATTTCCAAACAACCCAGAATTGTATTCCCTGAGCCAATACCAATTTCTAGCCTTTTTACTTCACCAAATAAACACATATCCTCATTTAGAACAATACCCACAAATATTAGTCATCAACATATTAATATTAAGACTAAATTACTTTCTGTTATATGTTTCACTTGGGGACATAGTTCCATGGGATAATTTTTCCTCCCAGCCATAGGAACCAAATCAATTAACTGCGACCCCATGTGATCCAAGTGGATATTGGTGGCCGCCCACCTGTTCCAAATTACAACTGGCTCATCTGAACAATTTTCAGTTCAACACGTTTCTCTGTAATGGGAACATTTCTTTGTAATTGTGGGTTCTTCACTTACGGGGTTGTCCTGATGCCCTACACAACATCTAGGTGGATATCAGTGGTCGCCCACCTATTCCAACTGGCTTATTTTTGAAGTTTTTATGTCAGTACATCTTTCTGTACTTCTAGGGCCATTTTGGGGCTCTAAACAGGGTTTTCTTTGCTTGCCTCAATCAAACTCCAAACAAAGTCAAAGTATGACAACATAATGTGTATTTTTCGAAAATACCTTTCCAACAGGCTATCACACGCCTAAAACAAAGATCGTATGTAAAAGTTACGACCCAAGGAAGTTAATGTACTAACTTACCCCAACGGGGCCCACATGACCTTTGGCGCTTCATCTCCTAGGGTTAGGTTTTTTGATGTCTAGGGTTTTGGAATTCATGTTTATCATAAAAAGGCCTTTAAAGCCCCATTGTAATCATCTTCTTGAGAATGAGCGTAGCCGTCACATCTCTTCTCAGAGATAAAGCTACCACCATTCTAGTGAGTCTTGCACTCTGTATTTTTACAGTCTTTGTACATTTGTTTCATTAATAGAAATCATGTATTGTTGTATTTCTATGTTTCTGGAAAATTTTATGTGTATTTCATTGTAATATCTCTGCTTTCATTTCGTTCTGAAAATAATCCAGATCAATGGTATCAGAGAAGGCTGCTCTTGATCATTTTTCAGTGCATGTCCCCGACGAGGTCCGAGTATATCAAGTTGGGTCTCGAGCTTGTCTCTCTTGAGGACAATCTCTCTCGCATGCCCAAGAAACCCTCTATGGTCACAAAAAATAAAAACGACGGAGCATAAGATTCTATTAACATGTTGCTTGAGAAAGCTCTGGCGTGATAAAGGGACGAAATGATGGAGAATTTTTCCCATATCCTTCAACGCTTGCCAATAGCAACAGGTGCATCTTCATCAAGAGACCACTTTGGAGGAACCTCTCCCTTCAAGGTACAAGTTAATTTTGATATTCCTGTATTTGAAGGTCAGATAGATGTGGATGCCTTAGAAAAATGGTTGAATATGCTAGAAGGTTGTTTCTCTGTTCACCATTTTTCTAACAGGGAAAATATCACCTTCGCATTCCTCAAGGCTCTTCTCCATGTCAAACATTGGTGGGAAACTTAATGCGAGAAAATTTCTACAGAGGAACATGGAATATATGGGTTCGAGTCCACTTGGGATTTTTGTGTGGATGCAGTCAAGGAACAATACTACCTTGTTGATAACTATGAAGACCAGTACATGAGATGGGCCACACTGTGGCAAGAGAAGAGCCAAACCATGTCAGAGTTCACAAATACTTTCCATACCTTGCACACCAAGCTGGGTATCGAAGACTTCAAGTGACATATGGTTTTGAAACACCGTGGGGCTATGCATAGGTACATCCAAACCGAAATGGATTTCCTAAACATCTCATCATTGGGAGCTGCCTATTGATATGTTGTCAAAATCGAGCAGGAATTTAGGCACCAGAATAGATGGGAGTTGGGGTCTACAAATCCAAAAAAAACAAAGCATGGTAAGGATGGCCCTAACCAACAGCCTCCTGACAACCAGTCCAAAGCACAAAAAAAGAAGGGTAAAAGAAATATGAAGAATGACACTGGGAAGTGGTGTGACTTCCACAAAATCCCTTGGCACAACACTGATGAATGTTGCTCGAAAAAGTCATTGGTGGTCGAGGTAAAAGACAAGGAGTCAAACCCTGATTTGGAATATGATTTAGAAAATATTGAAAACAGACAGATCATCCACGCAAACCCCACTGCTACTGTCGCGACTACAACAATTCAAGCGAAAGAACTAGTATATCCTGAAGAGGGGGAGTGGCTCTTCCATTCACATATGTGGGTGAAGGGCATCCCATTGCATTTCATTGTTGATAGCGGCAGCCAGAAGAACCTCATCTCAGCTGAGGTTGTCAAACAATTGGGGTTGTCGACAACACCACACCCATAGCCATAAAACATCGGGTGGCTTCAGCAGGGATGAGATATCTGTGTCAACCAACAATGTCGCCTGTCCTATGGCATCCAACCCTTAAAGGATGAGGTAGTGTGTGATGTTGCCTCTCTTTATGTCTGTGATGTTGTTTTGGGCCAACCATATATGTGGAAACATCATGTTGTTTATGAGTCTCGACCCCGTAGTGTCATTATTACTCTGGGGGGTTATCTCTACACGATACCAGATGTAGTTCCGACTACTGTTCCACCAAAACAATGTCACAAGGTAATCTTTCATACTGCAAAATTCATCCTCTTCATAATATTTTCAAAATATGCACATAAGGCCACTGCGACCATTGTAGCCTCAACACCTTCTATCCAACAGAAGTAAATTGCAGAAGACAAAACATATATTTTTTCTTCACCTACAATGGTGCCTATACAATGCCCCATCAAGCCCAAAGACAACGGGTTGGTGGAATATATTCAACCCCGCCAACAACAGGTTCATGAAAGCCTTCCACAGACCAAGTAGCACAACTTCTCCAACAAGGCGCACAACTCACCAAGATTCAGATTCAGAAAAAGATTTCCTCTCTTCCCTGGGCACTCAATTCAATGGATACCATTGATTCCTAAGGGGGGAGGATTGATCCAAGTGGATATTGGTGGCCACCCACCTGTTCCAAATTCCAACTGGCTCATTTAGACAATTTTTGGTTCAACATGTTTCTCTGTAATGGGGACATTTCTTTGTAATTGTGGGTTCTGCACTTACAGGGCTATCTTGAAGCCCTACACAACATCCAGGTGGATATTGGTGATCGCCCACCTATTCCAGTTGGATTATTTTGGAAGTTTTCATGTCAGTACATCTTTATCTATTTCCAAGGCCGTTTTGGGTTTTTAAACAATGTTTTCTTGGCTTGCCACAGTCAAATTGTAGACAGAGTCAAAGTTTGATGACATAATGCATAGTTATCTAAAATACCTTTCCAACGGGCTATCACACGCCCAAAACAAAGATCGTATGCAAAAGTTACGACCTCGGGAAGTTAATGTACTAACTTACTCCAACGGGGGCCCACATGACTTTTGGCGCTTCATATCCTAGGGTTAGGTTTTTGGATGTCTAGGGTTTTGGAATTCATGTTTATCACAAAAAGGCCTCCAGAGCCTCATTTTAATCATCTTCTTGCGAATGAGCGTAGTCGTCACATCTCTTCTTTGAGATAAAGCTACCACCATTATAGCGAGTCTTGCACTATGTATTTTTACAGTCTATGTACATTTCTTTCATTAATAGAAATCATGTATTGTTGTATTTCTCTGCTTTTGGCAAATTTTATGTGTATTGCATTGTAATATCTCTGCTTTCATTTCGTTCTGAAAATAATCCGGTGATCCGGATTTTATGAGAAGAATGAAATGAATACAAATTATTAAAATATGCTTAACAAAGAATAACAGAGATACAATAAAACTGGTTTTCTATTCAATTAGGAAGTAAGCTGAAACTATAAAATGCAGCGGAAAATAAACTTGTTGGAATGATGGCGACTTATCTCTGAGAAGAGATGTGACAGTTGTGCTCATTCGCAAGATTATGATTACAATGAGGCTCTGAAGGCCTTTTTTACAATAAACCAGAATGTCACAAACCCTAGACATCCAAGAAACCTAACCCTAGGAGATGAAGTGCCAAAAGTCACGTGGGCCCCGTTTGGGTAAGTTAGTACATCAACTTCCCAGGGTCCTAACTTTTGCACACGATCTCCGTTTGGGGCACACGATAGCTCGTTGGAAAGGTATCGTCGAAGAGATTCATTTTGGGGGCTCAATTAGAGCCTTTTCCTATCATTTAGAAGCTCGATCCCAAAAAACCTTCATTTAGGCCCTCAAAATGCCCCCAGAAGTTAAAAACTACTAAAAATAGTAAATTACCAAAATTGTCAGAAAACTATTTTGAGCTAGTTGGAAAAGGTGGGTGGCCACTGATATCCACCTGGATCAATCCTCCCTCCCTAGGAAGCAATGGTCTCCATTGCATTGATTTCCCCCATCAGATGAGGAAAGTTTTGCTGAATTTGGCCCCGAGTGAGCCACTTTCCTTGGTGTAGGAGTTGCTCTGCTTTGACGACTCGATAAAGTTGGATCCTTTGCTGTCAAGTGCCCTTGATTTGTGTGTCCAAAATCTGATCACTGGATTCCTATTGCATGTAGTCATGGTTGAGCTCTGTTGGTGTCAACTGCTTCGCTATCTATGAGGTGTCTAATAATGGTGGGAAATATGGCCAAAGGAGAGCCACGTTGAACACTGGGTGTAGGCCAAGGAAAGGGGGAATGTTGAGCTCAAAATAATTGTCACCCACAACCTTGGTGATGGTGTATGACCCATAACAGAGTGGGAGAAGCTTCCGATGGGGCCCTTTAAGGTATTCTTTCTGCAAGTGCAACCAAACTTTGTCGCTCACCTGAAACTTATGTGGCACCCGATGTTGATCATGGCGCTGCTTGTACTTGGAATTAGACTTCTGTAGAATATCCTGGACATGTTGGTGGATGTGCTGGATCTACTCAATGAACCAGGTGGCTTTGTTAGCTTCTGGTGGAGCAGGGGACAAGTCGACCGAGGTGGTCGCTAGGGGTAGTGCAACTTCCATGGGGCCCAATGGTTGGAATCCAAACCCCACCTGAAAGGGGTTGTGGCCAGTTGAGCTATGTAGGGCTCGGTTGTAGCTATGTTGGACATAGGGAAGACTCTCATCCCATGTGCGGGGGTGTTTTGAATTGTACATGCGCAGGATATGTACGATCATCCGATTGACAACCTCAATTTGGCCATCTGTCTGGGGGTGGAAGGCAGTGGATTTGGTGAGCTTGGTATCCAACAATGACCAGAGGCTTGACCAGAATATGCCGAGGAACCGACTATCATGGTATGAGATAATAGTTTGTGGGATCCCAAAATGTACCCATACTCGTTCAAAGAAGAGCTTGGTAGTGGCTTCTTCTGTGATGTTCTTCTTGCAGGCGGCTAGAATCACCATCTTGGAAAAGTGATCAACAACCACAAAAACATAGTCATTTCCCCTCTTGGTGGATGGGAGGACCGACATGTAGTCCATTGAGATGGATTCCCACGGCCTATTAGGAGTAGGAAGAGGGGTGTACATGCCCTGTTTCTTTGTGGTCGGTTTAACAATAACACAGGCGGTGTAGGACCTGATATACTTGTCGACATCCTGTCGAAGTTTTGGCCAATAGAAATGTTTCTGCAGCAATGACACTACCTTTTCGACTCCAAAGTGTCCTGCCACCCGACTGTAGTGAGCTTCCCAAATCACCTTCGCGCACTCACTTGATGGAACATAGAGTTGGACCAGACGACACAACAAACCGTACTGAAGATGGAAATTAGTGATCAATGAGTTGGTGCCCAACATTTAGTAGGTGGTGGAGAAGTCAGGGTCTGTCTCGTAGAGGTGGGGCCATCTGGAGGTCTCGTGGTCGCAAGAGTCTAGCACCGTGGTGAGTGCTGCGACTGGAGGTCGACTGAGCAAATCAAAAAATCGATTGGTACTTCCTGTTTTATACTTGATGTTGAGGTGGAATTGTTGTAAGTATGTGGACCACTTTTGGTGGTGATCTTTTTGCAATTTTCCTTGTGTCTACATGAACTGTAGTGGTTTGTGATCAGTATGAATGACTGTCTCCTTCCCAAGAATACGATGTCTCCACTAGTGAAAGGATTGCACAATGGAGTATAGTTGTTTGTCGTAAGTAGGGTACTTATGGACAACATCTGATAGTGTATCACTATGATATGCCACGGGGTGGCCATGTTGAGTGAGAATGGCGCCCACAACATAGTCTGAAGCATATGTCTTGATCTGAAAGGGATGTTGCAGGTCCGGTAATGAAAGTACTGGGGATGAGAAAAAACGATTCTTCAAGTCCTCAAAGGCTTATTGTTGGGATAGGCCCCACACAAATTTTTTCTTACCACCACCCTTGGTTACTTGGCTGAGGGCCCATGTGATATGAGATAATCCCAACATGAACCTGCGATAGAAATTGGCGAGGCCCAAGAAGCTCCAAATTTCAGTGAGTGTGGTTAGGGCTGGCTAGTCATGGATGACCTAGATCTTGGCTGGATCCACATGCACACCATGATGATCAACTATGTAGCCTAAGTAATGGACCCTGTCCATGCCGAAGGAGCATTTTTATAAGTTTTCATATAGTTTGTGCTACTGCAGGGTGTGTAGAACATGATGAATATGCTGCAAGTGTTCCGCCCAAGTCTTGTTGTAGATGAGGATGTCATCCAAATACACCACTACAAAAGTATTGGTGAAAGGTCGTAGGATATCGTCCATCATCCTCATAAATGTTGCTGGATAATTTGTCAAACCAAAGGGCGTGACTAGCCATTCAAAAATACCTTATTTTGACTTGAAGGCAGTCTTCCATACATCTGTCTGTTCTATTGGGACCTGGTGGTAGCCATACTTCAGATCAATCTTACTGAAGTATTTGGTCCCCATGAGCTGATCAAGGAGGTCATCGATTCAGGGAATCAGGTAACAGTTTCAGACTGTGATTTTATTCAGGGCCCAATAATCAATGCAGAGTCGCCAGGTCTCATCTTTCTTCTGCACCAACACGATTGGGCTCCTACAAGGCGATGAGCTGGGATGAATGTGCCCCTTGTGGATTAGTTATTATATTTGCCTCTTGATCTCCTCGTTTTCTAACAGAGAGCGGCGGTAGACTGGCCCATTGGTTAGTGGTGCGCTTGGGGTCAGATTGATGGGATGCTTGACCTGGCAGTGTAGAGGTACCCCGATAGGAGAAGAGAAGATATTTGAGTATTCTTCCACGACCTTATCCACTTGCTTATGTTGTGTGGAGAGATCGACCACAGAGGCCCTGGATGTGGCTGCGATCTTTCACTCACTCTGAGAGCGAATCACAAAGAAGACAAATTTCTTAGCCTGAGAGATGACCTTCTTGCATTGCTTGGTAGAGATCAAGGAAATAGCACTAGGAGGGACTACCTCGGGTATCCTGTACAATTTCCTGCTCAAAGTAATAATAAAACTACGAGGCTTAGACTCATATACAACATGACATTTCCATAAATAAGGTTGGCCCAAAATAAAATTACAAACTTCGAGAGGAGAAATATCACACAATACCTCATCTTTGAAGGGCTTGATGTCGTACGACAATCGACATTGTTGGCTGACACAGAGATTGCTTCCTTGACTGAGCCATCCAATGGTGTAGGGTTGTGGGTGCTGTATTGTCGGCAGGGCCAACCACTTGATGAACTCTGCTGAGATTAGGTTCTTCTGGATACCGCTATCAATGATGAAATGCAGCGGGGTGACTTTCACCCACATCTGTGAATGGAAGAGGCACTCACCTTCTTCTGGCTCGTCTGGTTCACTAGGCTGGAGCTTGCTGGTAGCAACGATGGCACTGGGTTCTGCGTCAATGATCCATATTCCCCTTTCTGGTTTTGACTCAGAGTCAGAATCCACATCTAATTCATAGGCTTTCACTTCGGCCACCAGCGACTACTTTGAGCGGCAATCGACAGTGTTATTCCAAGGGCTCTTATGGAATTCACACCACTTCTCGGTATCTTTCTTTGTCTTTCCGGTGTCCTTCTTTACTTGCAGCTTGGATTGGTTGTATTGGTACTATCCATCTTTGCTATGTCCTTTGTTATGTGGGTTGGGGCCGCCCTTTCCTGGCTTTTTCTATGAGGGGTTCCCATTCCCAAATTTCCGCGTCTTTTGTTTGAGCTTCTACTTGATTTTGATGGCATATCAGTAGGATGTGCCCAAGGAAGAGATGTCCAAAAATTCCATTTCAGTATGTATGCATCTATGCAGAGCACCATGATACTTGAGCACTAGATGTCTCTCCGAATCTTTGATACCCATCTTAGTGTGCAAGGTATGGAAGATATTTGTGAACTCTGGCACTGCTTGGTCTCTTTCTTGCCATAGTGTGGTCCATTTGGTATACAAGTCGTCATAACTTCCGACATGGTAGTATTGTTCCTTAATAGCATCAATGAATGATTCCCAGGTGGTCGTGACTGTAAATAATGAGGGTTCCTCTGTTTCCTTTTGCTCATAGAAAGTTTCCCACCAATATTTGACATGGGGAACGACTTTGAGGAGCGCAAAAGTAACCGTTTCTCTATTCAAAAAGTTATGGATTGAAAAATACCCTTCTAGTAGATTCAACCACTTGTCTACAACATCTGCGTCTATCTGAACTTCAAATATAGGAATATCGAAGTTTATTTGTACCTTGAATGGGGCGGCGCCTCCGCTCGAGGAAGATGCATTGCCTGTTGGTAGTTGTCGAAGGATTTGCGTGAAACTATCCATCATCTCGTTCCTCTACTGCGTGAGGGATTCCTCAAGAAACATTTTGAAAGGATCTCTTGTCCCGTCATCTTTCTTTTCTCCTGCCATGGGAGGTCGCTTTGGCGTGAGAGAGATTTTGTCCTCAAGAGAAACAAGCTCGAGACCCAATTCTTTGTACCTTGACCTCGTTGGGGACATGCATTAAGACGACAAGGAGCAAACCGCTCTGATACCAATGATCCAGATTTTATGAGGAGAATGAAGTGAATACAAATTATTAAAATATTCTTAACACATAATAACAAAGATACAGTAAAACCGGTTTTCTATTCAATAAGAAAATAAGCTGAAACTGTAAAATGCAGCGAAAAACAAACTTGCTAGAATTGTGGCGGCTTATCTTTGAGAAGAGATGTGACGACTATGCTCATTCACAAGATGATGATTACAATGAGGCTCTGAAGGCCTTTTTTAGAATAAAATGGAATTTCACAAACCCTAGACATCCAAAAAACCTAACCCTAGGAGATGAAGCGCCAGAAGTCACGTGGGCCTCGTTTGGGTAAGTTAGTACATCAACTTCAAGGGGTCGTAACTTTTGCATAAAATATCTGTTTGGGGTGCACGATAGCTCGTTGGAAATGTATCATCAAGGAGATTCATTTTAGGGGCTCAATTATATCCCTCGACCATCATTGAGAAGCTCGATCCCGAAAAACCTTCATTTAGGCCCTTAAAATGGCCCCGGAAGTTAAAAACTGCTAAAAATAGTAAATTACCAAAATTGCCAGAAAACTATTTTGAGCCAGTTGGAAAATGTGGGTGGCCATCGATATCCACCTAGATCATCTGGATCACCATGCTAGGTAAGGAAACAACAAGGGTGAATTTACTGGCTATGGCTCTTGTTTCTTCACTCATCCCCTTACTAAACATCTCAGCCAGGGAAATAATATTTCAACCCATTTCTTTTACAAATTCTGTCCCACTCACTAGCCTTTATTTCCTCCTCAGCCTTACTTATCACAAGGAATGGGACCCCTTCACTACTAAACAATCCCTTAGGCTTCCCACTTCCCTCCATTGCTACAACATAGATTGGCTAATAAATCTCGATTGCTAGAAACCAAGGAATCTCAACTATAACAATTACACATACTCTTAGCCATGGTTTCCTCATACATGCATGGAAATACATTGTGACAGTGACATATCTCTCTTGGAAGCATGCATAGCTAATACTAGCATACCTACACCCCCCAACCAATTTTCAACCCTCAGAGAATGAATGGAAATAATTATTTTCCCCAAAGGTTAGCCATTCCTTCCCAAGGCTTACATGCAAACTAGGATTGCATGAGGAATATGTGCCCAACCATACGACACATAGGACAAAGTAATAGGGAGGCTTGAGGAACTAGACACTTCGCGTTAATATTAAAATATTATTTTATTTGACCACCCCTATTTCCCCTCTCATTGGCCTGTTTCCCCCATGCTGCTCTTATGGAGTTATCATCCCCATGTGCACCTATTTATTAATTTATTATTTATATTATTAATTCAATTATAATGAAATAGTATTTTACTTACCCACTTACCATATACTTCAACAATATACTCATATGCTCATAGGGGGTATTACATCCCTC
>ML795403.1:118918-133375 GCA_009831015.1 Picea engelmannii
GTTATAGCCATTTTTATGCAACAACTATCCTATTCAGATGAATTCCCAACTCCGCAATGCAAGCATGTATATTCATGCAACAAAAATATGTATGCAGTTCTAGCTCAATACTTATGTGCATGATTATTTCTCTACTTCATACGGTTGCCATGGGAAATATTTGAGCTCACTATTCTTTCTGACACACCCTCCTTGATCCCAACAAACATGCCACATGAATCTTCCACAACAGATTCATTTAAGTTTCCTTTTCCTTTCCGCACTCACCCTTCTAGGCATAGGCATCGCCTTCTTCGCTAAATAGTCCCTTGAGTGATCAAGCTTGCCAAGGATTTCACATGTAAGAAGAGCGTCAAATTATACAATCTTATTATCAGGCATCCCACTAGCAGCCTCTACTTAGTCAATAACTTATGGAAATCACAAGGTTCCAATGTCATCACAACGACCTTCTTCTCGAGCATTCCAACTTACAATAATCATCCTTTGCCCTTACTAGGTAAATTCACCATTTACCCATGTCATAAACATAACTATATAAATATTACGAGACATCTCTTTATTTGAGATTTTTTATGGAAACCCGTGTGAGTTTTTTGATGTTCTCTACAAACATTTCTGACTACAGAGCTGAGTCCATCATTAGGAGAAGGGAATTGAAATAATTATTATAGCAATTAGATTTAAATTAATATAGGAAGTTACACATACACTTAGATTTCAATTGTGTAGGTAATATTCCCTATCTTCATTATGGCTTACTTTCACTACCATATCCAAGACATCCCTTTCTAGAGCTCTGTCATCCCAACAAAGCTTTCTTATAATCCATCAAAACATTACTACTTTTGCATATAATTATTTTCACTGCATCCATAATAGACCTATGAAACTATTTCATAATTATGAATTACTAGTAAATCCATCATTTCAACTATTAACATATTAGTCACAATGAAATGTAGCACATGCATGCATTCACACAATGCATTCAAACATATGTGCCAACACATATGTGTGCATAACCACAACTTGCACACTGAAATAATCTGCTTATGCTTATTCACTTGGTGCATCATTGCATTAGTTTAGGGATACCCTAGTCTTATGTCGTGCATTCCACCATTATAAGTTGGAAGGATTGACCAACACCTTGACCTTCCTCTTTATCCCAACAAAACACTAAGAATATATCCTTTCTCTACTAAATATTCCCTTAGACATACTAGAAGGCCTTTCCTTTCTCTGACCAATAGTCCCTCAAGAAACCCTTCCCCTCTAATGGTGTATTAGTGTTGTTGGCAAGATGGTTATAGTCAAGGACATCGACACAAGTAGGGATACCATTAGATAACTGTGTAGTGATATAACCTTTCCATATCCAATAACACTATGGCCTAACACATGGCTATCCGATATGGCCTCCATTCCAAGGAATGAGTATAAATACTCATTCACTCTAGTTCTTAGCTTTTAACTAGCACAACCTCACATGACATTATATTTCATATGAATGCATTCTAGATTTTAAACAATCTTGTATGTCTAGGCTTCCTACGTTTATCATACCCCACCTGGGTATCGTTCATACAATGCATTCAATCACCTAAACCTATCAACTTATGATAACAAATCATGACCAAAGGAATTCTTACCCAAATTCACTTCAACACCTATGCAATATACGCATAAATAATTCAATACATGCATGGACTCCATCAACATATCTAACATTACTTGATTAGTTGGTTTCTTATGGAGGCTTATCCAATCCTTTCAACAACCCTTGATTAACATTTCTTGTCCTTATCCTTTATTCACCAAGCTAACTATCACATGCAACAATCTCATCAACATCATCAACCATGCTATCAACCTTTTTTGGTTACACAACCATCGCCAATCACATTTAATCATTATGCCATACTCATTACATATGTACAACATAGTACTCTTAGGCAATATGACATTTCACATGTATGCACAAACATATCTATAATATGCACTAAGCATTACCTTTCAATATGCTCACTATTACATATGCATTCCAACTATCCTTTCCCTTGCATTTCCTAGCATTCCCATGCCTACATATAACAACTTCATCATTCTTAAGAAATATAAACAATGCTATAAGAGAAGAGTTAAAGGAATTCTCCCTTCCAATTCCTCTCCATGGCTTGGAATTCCTTATCATAGTTTATACAATTCCAGAGGCTTACTACCAATCACACAATGGATCATTAGCTATGATCTTTTTGCCCAAATAGAGTGCATACACATTTATACTTTCTACCTTTAAATCTTACAATTGTACTTCTTATAAACAAAATAAAGTTAAAGGTGAGAAAAGCTCCCTCATTATCATGGTTTCCTTGCTAGCCAAGTTCACCATTTGTTGCTACAACAATTTCCTTAGCATCATGTAGCTTCATTTATCATTTCCATGCTTCCTTTGCTATCTTTGGTCATCCTTAAATCCCATTAGGAATTGGGAACATTTTGTTCTTTCACTCTAATCACCTTTGCATCGTTGCTCCATTTTCTTAAGCAATTCCATCCAAGTGCAACTTGCGCATTCGTCATTTCCAACCCATATACCATATCGATATTAAATCCTCAACATCTACTTCCTTTTATTGGCCAATATTGTCCCAACTTTAGCTTTGCCTAGGCCTTCCAACACTTTATAGTGCTACAATTATTGCCATTCTAGATTCACATGGACTCCTTTCAAAGTCCATTCTCTTTTGCAAACAATGGGAATCTTAATTACACATTCAACACTTCATATTCCTTCTTATACTTCTCATCTGGATGCCATTGCAATTCTTATGTTCCTCTTTGATTTGCTAAACACTTGTATATTGATATTTCACTCAATCTTCTCTACCTTTTTTCTCATCTATCAATTCTCATTCACTACTAGAATCATTCCCTTAATGCTACAATATCCTCAAACATATGATATATCGTACTCTTTCTTATCTCCAATTGCCTTTTGAATTTCTTCAATTCTACAATCTTGCCTTTCATTTCCATAGATAATTTCTTTGCCAAGTCCAATTCTATCTACCAAGAACCATCCATACGATCGAGTACTTTATTCCACCATTAACATCCTTCAAATGAATTAAAGTTCATCATTTTCTTCTCATCTCTTACACATAAGTTTATGGTTCATATCTTGCAACTCTTCTAGGCATCCACATATCCTTCCCACACAGATGGTCCACCCATCACATGGTTCATCAATCACTTCACATACATATTCTCTTTCCTTGGCAATTCTCCTTTATCATCCAAGCTCTGTAACCTTCATCACTATTTCCTAGTTGTATATAACAATTGCTTCAATGATTAGGAACCTCATAGTGCTACTCTATAGGTTGGTGTCCATCATACCTTTCCTAAATAATATTTTGTGACATATAATAACCAACTCCAATAATCAAGGGTCACCATGGGTCTTATTTGAATTCAAATTATACATATTGATCACAATCAATAACCTGTATGCATTCTTATTCAAGACTTTAGTAACCATTCTTGGTCCAACCTTCAACTTGCTAGCTAATATGCACCTTGGACTACCATGCTTTTATCCATCTAATTGTGCCTCCACTCCACTATGCAAGCACCATCATGAATTGTATGCATCCATCCTTAGTCAATTCACCTCTGGTACACTCCTATATCACCATACAACTTTTTCCCAAAGTTAGGATACTTTGAAGATTATGCACCTTGACAATTATATTGTTCACTCAATCCCAAAGGCTTTGTTCTAATAACTTTTTGAAATAACTAGAAACATCTTTTGGAAATCAAAACCTTCTATTATATTCTCCTCTACATTACCTATCCAATGACTATAACCATGCTCAATTCCAAGCTCAGAGATAAAATTTACAAGCCTTTGAAGTTGCTAAATTTTGCCCAATTTTTGCACTTTTTCCATTGGTGCATTCAATGTTGGAGATCGATTTCTACAACCTGTAGAAGAAAAATTAGCGAGAAATAGAAAAAAACATTGTATAAGTTACATATACTACTTTTGATTATGAACACTCAACAACTTTTATATCAATGATTCAATGCTTTAGTCATTTTCTACATAATTATAAAATTTTCAATTTTTCCCCTTTTTGCACTTTTTCCAAACTCAAAATTTTTGGTGAAAACTACGATCTTTCAAACAGAGAAAAAATGAAAAATTTTCACCAGGAAAAAGTTGTCCAAATCACTAAGAAGATCAAATATTGAGTAGGAAACTTTTTCCAATTTTGACATCTTGGGTCACTTTTCCTCTTAAAGTTTCTAAAATCCACCCAAAGTCTTCAAGAATAATGGATTTTGGCATGCTTTTGCACCTTAACTCCAAATGATTTGGAATTTGGCCAAATGTTCAACTAGTTTTCTACATGCGGACCCACATTCTTCACTGTTCAAATTACATGCTCAATTGAGCTTCTTACAATGAGTACGAACTGATCCTTCGAAAATTTCTAATTGCCATTTTTTGGAATTCTTGAGCCGAATCTGCCAACACTCATGTATGGAACTTTTATAGTCCTCATCATTATGGACTTACATTTGAAAATTTCATCCAATTTTGGCCTTATATGCTCATATTATGGCCAAAACAAGGAATTGTCTCTAGACTTTTTTTTAAACAATTTTTTTCTTCTGCTAATGTGTCATGACATGTGTGCAAAGATGTGGCACTAGTGTCCACATGTCACTACCTACAAACTGTATGTCACCTTCCTTTATGTTTTCCTGACCCTTGGTGATTCCTTGTTTGGAGGTTATGCCACAATTTTTAACACTAGTGAAAAAGAATCTCGTGAGCCAATCTCAACCGTTTTTTGGCAGGTAGGGTTAATCTGATCCATTCTCAACTTCCCCCCCGTTGGATTCTCCTCTTTTTACAAAACTCTTTGGGCCAATATCCACCATAGATATACTTATATGATTAAATCTAAGCCATTCACGACATTTCCAAATCTTTAAAACCTCGTTGAACTTGAATCTTGCAAGAGCCTATTGAGCATCAATCTGATTTTCCAATGGGATCTTGGTCATTTCTGCATTTCCAAAATATTGAAATCTAGATGAGCTAGAATCCCATGAGAGCCTACCAACCATTGATCTCATTTGTTGATGGAATCTTGGTTGTTCATGGAAATTCATCCCATAAAACCTCCTCTCTTCTAGATTCTTTGTGACGACTTATCAACCATCGATTTAACGGGCGAATCTAATATCAACTATTTGCAACATTTCATTTTCTTCTTTCCTCCGACATCCCCAAACACCAAATTGCATTGCCAACCATCAATCTAATTTTCTCAATTTAATATGGGTCATCTATGTCATTCATGTTGCCATACAACACTAAAATCAATCAACATCATTGGCTCTAGTGGGTTAACTATGGATTGTTGATAATCCTCTTTTCCCTGAATAGAACTACGACACCATTATTTGGCAATTCGAGGTTCTATCATATAACATAATTGAACATTTTTACAAATTGTACATTTTCCCCAATTTAACATGGAACCAAACTTTGTTTTTCGTACTTATAACCAATAGTTCTTCCATAGCAAGTCTATATGCTCTATCGAGAACATAATCTAGCACTTCAAGCCATGAAATTCTTTTTCAATTATGACCTTATATACTCTTCTTCACTAGCATTTTGTCAAATACTTTTTATTGAAACTCAAATTCTTCTTATAGAGTCTAATTCTGGCCCATACAACCCCAGTTTCATAACCAATGGCTCTGATACCATTCTATAACATACCCAGTTATCTAATTAAGCTATAATAATCATATTTACATGGAAATTGTAGGAAATTACAATATAGCAGTGGAAACAACATTGCCTACTCCAAATTCATCTATTACCCATGAAAGCATTCAACCAATTAACATATATTTCATAATTTTTAATTATACGAGAAATAATAATAGCTAATACATGGGAATTTATAACAACTTGCATATATAGTCACTTCCTATATAAACAAATTAATTTTCTCCATGATTTTGGTATCTCCTAAGATACCCACAATTCCCATTACATCCATTACACATAGTTGCAAAGCAAAGGCATAATTATGCCCTCTACATTACAAATATGGATATAACAACCTTTATAATCAACACATAAATAACTGCCAAACAACCTAGATTTGTATTCTTAAGCCAATACTAATTTCTACCCTTGCAACTTCATCAAATAAATACATATGATCATTTACAACAATACCCACAAATATAGTCATAAACATATTAATAACAAGATTGAACTACTTATATGTTATAAGCTGCACTTGGGGAAATAGCTCCATGGGAGTGTTTTTTCCTCCCTATCATAGGCACTAGCTCAAGTAGGTGCCACCCTCATGCTAGGCAATGGAACGACAAGGGTGAATTTACATGCTATGGCTTTGTTTTTCTCACTCGGCTCCTTATCTAAACATCTTAGCAAGGGAAATAACATTTCAACTTATTTCTTTTACAACATCTATCCCACTCACCAGCCTCTCTCTCCCCCTCATCCCTACTCAACACAAGGATGGGATTACCTTCATTGCTAAATAGTCCCTCTTGCTATCCCACTTCCCTCTATTGCCACAACACAAAATAGCTAGGAAATCTCAATTGCTAGGAACTAGGGAATCTCAACTATAACAATTACACATACTCTCAGCCATCACAAACTAGCATGCATATTCTAGGACCAAAATACCAATATCCCCTAACCATTATTAAACCCTTAGAGAGTGAATGAAAATAATTATTTTTCCCAAAGGTTAGTCATTCCTTCTCAAGGCTTGCATGCAAACTCGACTTGCATGAGGAAATGTGCCCACCCATAAGGCACATAATAGGGAGCCTTAGGGAACTAGACACTTGGCATCAATATTAAAATATTATTGATTTGAACACCTCTATTTCCCTCTCGTTGGTTCAATGCCCCCATGGTGATCATAAGAAGTTATCACCACCAGTTGCACCTATTTATTAGTTTATTATTTATATTATTAACTCAATTATAATGAAATGGTATTTCACTTACCCACTTACCATATACTTACAAAACATAATCATATTATTGTAAGTAGAGTGTTTTAATGCTCTTGCGGATGCATACAACTATGTTATACATTATGAAACCTTTAGGAGAGAAGGTAAATAACATTTGGATCCAATTTGGCCCTTACATAATCACTACTTCATATATCAATGCCATCCTCTACTGAATGGAGATTTTTTAAGCTAAGCAATAAATATAGTTTGGTTGGAAGTCCTAAAAGGATTGAAGAAGCTTGAAGCCCCTTTCTAAAAAATGAAAAATCCAATATTCCAAGGCCCACCATAGGAGTGGGACCAAGAGGCATTACTATTATAGTTACAACTATTATGGGTTTGTGCTTGTTCTACTGCACAAACAAATGCGTAGTCCTTGGCCCTTTGGAAAGTGGCCTCTACATTCATAAAGACATAGTCCATGATAAAAAGGTTCTTGATATCAATAAGGGCATACTCCATGGCCCTTTGTAAAGTCCCCCCTACATTCATAAATCCAAAAGGCATCCTTATGTATGCAAAGGTGCCCCACAAAGTTGCAAATGTCGTCTCCAACACATATTCTGGATCCATCATGACTTGGTTGCACCCTGAGAAACCATACAACATGATATCCTCTCAAACCCTACCACCTCTTGTATTATCTGATGGGTAGTTGTATTTGAGGGATGCTTTATTCATGTTTCTAAACTCCACGTAGATATTTATTTCCCCATTTTTCTTCTTGATGGGAACTATATTTGCTACCCATTGGGAATACCTCATAGGTATGATGATTTTAGTGTCACAAAACTTCTTGAATCTTTTTGTATAAAAGGGCAGAGTAATGGATTCGACTGCCTTTACTTCTGTCTAAATGGATATGCTTCCTCTTTCAAAGCAATTTGGTGCTAGAAAATAGAAGGGTCACATGCATTCAAATATTCATATCTCCATGCGAATACATATTTGAACTCTTAGAACAACTTGACATACTCTTCTCTTTTAGTAAGAAATAAATTCTTTGACAATTTGATAAACTGAGGATCCTTTGTGGTGCCTAGATTGCAATATTTTGCTTTTGATAATTTTAGTTTGATGTAGGGATTTAGAAACACATCATTTGAATCAAATAGTCTCTCCAAAGGCATTAGGCCTCTATGGAGAAAGTTTATCTTTAGCTGAATAAATTTCTATCCTCCAATCATGTCAAAATTAGTGCGATGGAATGGCTAGCCTATATCCAAGTCCCCTTCTTCTTATTCTTCCCCATCTGAGTCAATATTCGTATATGCACACTCATTTTCCATGTTTAGAGATATTTCAATTTGAGCATCATCTTCAAACATTTGACATTGTTAGGAACAACATGTTTGTGCATAACCTTAATGGAATAAGATAGGTGAACCAAATTTGGAGGAGTGAAGTCAACAACAGATCTAGCCAAGTTATCTTCCCTACAATTATATTCTCTTAGGGAAATAGTGATGTCTACAACCTCAAAGAAATTGTCAAACATGTCCCAAACCTCATGTTGTATTGCCTTAGCCTAGGGTGTTTGGTCTAGCAGTTCTCTTTTACTTGGTTTACTACCAAGTCTGAATCTCCAAAAATATTGAGGAGTTCAATGCTCATTTTACTTTTTGTATCCAGTCCCAAAATCATAGCCTCATACTTTGCTACATTATCTGTGCACTCAAATTAAAACTTGAAGCCATATGGGAATTCTTTTCCCTTTGGAGAATTTAAGAGGACCCATGTTTCATTTCTAGCTTCATTGCATGCTCTATCAAACCTTATAGTTTAGAAGCCTAAAGGGTCAAACTTTTTCTCTTCAAATAACAAAATTTCGCATCCTTCTACAAGGATTGCCTCATAGGTGAGGAGGAAAAGTCTATTGTTATTGGAGGTGTAGGAGAGGAAATTTGAGGGTTTTTCTAGATCAGGAATATTATAGGTCATCTTGGTTTCTCTATACAAGTGCCTATCCCCCCTAAACTAAAAATAAAAATATAGGAATAGTAGAAAAACATAGGTCAATTGGATGCTACCCCTAATAGAAGTTCCCTAGTGTCTTGACAACAACATGATATAAGTAGGTGGGACATACAAAAATCACTACATCCACCATGAAAAACTTTCTTTGAACCTAAACCATTGTCACCAATATATCTTTAATCATTCCCAAACATTGGACCCTCTCGGAATCAAAGAATAGAGGCCTTTGTAAGGCCTAGTGATGTCCATTCCCAAATTTTCCATAACAAATAAGGGCATCAAGGAATGTGAGGCTCTATAATCATAAATGAAGTTATATAGAACAAGGTTTTGAAGTTCCAGAGTTATGTAGAATGGTGGGGTAAGCTCATTTCTCCCATATGGTAGGTTTCCAAGTACAAAATTAGGAGCATCAACCTAAAGATTAATTAAGTTACTTTGGAGAGAAATGTCATATTGAAGGAACATATCGAAGAACTGAGCTTACCCCACCATTCAATATAAATCCGTCTGAGGGATTACACTCTTATAATAATGGGTTTGGGCACATACAATATCACTTTGTGGGTGTTCTCTAATCCCTGGGAACTTTGATGCTTCTTTTATATGGGCATGGTTTTTGATAACCTCATAGAGAGGCATGGGAATTTCAGTTTACTCAATTCATATCTAAAGTAAAAAAAAGGGTGTCCTAGAGAGGCTACATACATGCCTTTGATATTGGTAGAAAGCTTGGTCAAGATAGAATTTTGCTAAGGATTCATTCAGGTTTTCCATTGTTTACTAGAGATTGGGCCCCACTAGGTTGTGGGGTCTATTAATTTTTTTCATTGACAGGGGATGTTGGCTTCCTGAAGTTAACATATTTAAAGGATACCTCCTTTCTTAGGGGCTTAACAAACCTTCCTTCATTCTTCTTTCATTTCCATTCCCTCTAAAAGCAACATCTCATCTAAAAATTTGATTAATAGGCCTAAGATGCAGGTCATAATTTGTCTTTACCTTTTCAATGATATTATTAGACAACATGATCCAGGCAAAAATCGGTGGCCACCCACCTATTCCATTGTCTCAAAACAAAGGTTTCCACCTTGGCAGTTTTTCTACAGTTTTTCGGGTCCTAAATTTTTGGGGTCATTTTAAGGCCCTAAACAACGTTTTTTGGGCCCACCACACTCACACCCTAGGATTTAACCAAAGTGTGATGAAAAAATGTTTATTCCTCAGATAGACCTTTCAAACGGGCTATCATGCGCCCAAAATGGAGATCGTATGTAAAAGTTACGCCCTTGGGAAGTTGATGTACCAATTACCCCCATCGGGGCCCGCAAAAATTTTGGCGTTTCATCCTCCGAGGTTAGGGTTTTGGATTTTATTTATGTTAAAAAGGCCTCTGGAGCCTCATTGTAAATATCATCATCTTATTACAAATGAGCATAGCCATCACATCTCTTCTAAGAGATAAGATGTCACCATTCTAATGAGTCATTCACTCTGTAATTTTACAGTTTCTGTACAGTCTCTTGTTAATAAAAAATGTACATTACTGTATGTCTGTGTTTATTGAAATGTCTATGTATATTTCATTGTTATATCTCCATCTTCATTTCATTCTCAAAATAATATGGATCAGTGGTATCAGAGCATGCTACTCCTTTTCGTTCCTTAGTGCATGTCCCCGACGAGGTCAGGGTATAGAGAGTTGGGTCTTGAGCTAGTTTCTCTTGAGGACAATCGTTCTCACCATCACAAGCGGCCTCCCATGGAAGAAGAGAAGAGGAAAGAGGGAGTAGAATATCCCATCAAGCTATTGCTCCTGGAAACCCTTGCGCAACAGAGGAACAAGATGTTGGAGAGTTTTTCCCAAATCCTTCAATGATTGCCGACAATACCAGGCATGTCTTCGTCAAGCAGTCGCTTTGGAGATGCTACCCCATTCAAGGTAAAAGTTAATTTTGATATTCCCATATTTGAAGGTCAGATCGATGTAGATGCTTTGGAAAAATGGTCAAATTTTCTAGAAGGTTATTTCTTTGTTCACATTTTTTTCGAGAGAGAAAAGATCACCTTTGCACTCCTTAAGGATCTCCCCCATGTCAAACATTGGTGGAAAAATTACTAGGAGGAAAATTCCATAGAGGGTTCTAGAATATTTGGGGCCGAGCTCACTTGGGATTTTTTTATGGATGCGTTCAAGGAGAAATATTACCCTGTGGGAAACTATGATGACTAGTACATGAGATGGACCACACTGCATCAAAAGCAAGACCAAACAATGTTGGAATTCAAAAATACGTTCCATAGCTTGCACACCAATTTAGGTATCCAAGACTCTGAGCGACATCTGGTTTTGAAATACCGTGGGTCTCTACACAGGTACATCCAAACAAAAATGGAGTTTCTGGACATCTCATCACTAGTAGTCGCTTATAGATATGCTGTCAAAATCGAGCATAAATTTAAGCAGCAGAACAAGTGGGAATTTGGGTCTTCCAATCCCCAAAATCCAAAGTATGGTAAAGGTATCCCTAACTCACAAAATAGTAAACCTCTAGACAACTATCCAAGCCACATGAAAAGAAGGGTAGCGGGAATATGGAAAAGGACATTGAGAAGTGGTGCGACTTCCACAAAATCCCTTGGCACAACACCGATGAATGTCGCTTGAAATAATCATTGGTGGTTGAGCTTAAAGAAGAAAAGCCGAGCCCTGACTCAGACTCTGATTCAGACAATAATAAAAGGATAAATATAATTGATGCAAAACCCACTTCTACTGTTGTGATCAAAACAATCCAACCAGAAGAACTAGAGGATCTTGAGGAGGGGGAGCGCCTTTTCCATTCATAGATGTGGGTGAAGGGGACCCCGTTTCATTTGATTGTTGACAGCGGAAGCGAAAATAACATCATCTCAACATCTTCATGCTCTTAATGATAAACCCCTTCATGTTCTTCATGTTGCATCTTCACCGACAGATTCCTCCCACACTCTAAGAGATCATGCAAACATATTGGTTAAACATATCCAACCCATCCAACAACAAGTTCATAACAAACTTCAACAAGCTAAGCATGACAACTTTTTCAGCAAGGCAAGCAACTCACCAAGGTTCATATTCAACAAAATCTTCCCCCGGGACTTCGTGCAATGGAAAACATTGCTTCCTAAGGGTAAGGGGGAGGATTGATCCAGGCAGAAATCAATGGCCACCCATGTATTCCATTGGCTCAAAATAGGGGTTTCCACCTTGGCAATTTTTCTACATCTTTTCGGGTCCTAAACTTCCGGGGTTGTTTTGAGGCCCTAAACAACATTTTTTGGGCCCACCAGAGTCACACTGTAGGATTTAGCTAGAGTATGATTAAAAAATGTGTATTCCTAGGATAAACCTTCCAAACGAGCTATCATGTGCCTCAAACGAAGATCGTATGCAAAAGTTACGCCCTTGAGAAGTTGACGTATCAACTACCCCCATCGGGGCCCTCAAACCTTTTGGCGTTTCATCTTTTGGGGTTAGAGTTTTGGATTTTCTTTATGTTAAAAATGCCTCTATAGCCTCATTGTAAACATCATCATCTTCTTGCGAATGAGCGTAGCCATCAAATCTCTTCTAAGAGATAAGCTGCCACCATTCTAGCGAGTCATTCACTTTGTAATTTTACAGTTTTTGTATAGTCTCTCATTAATAAAAATTGCACATTACTGTATCTCTATGTTTATTGCAATATCTCTCTATATTTTATTGTTATATCTTTATCTTCATTTCGTTCTCAAAATAATCTGGATCACAACATTTTTAGCTAGACATGATTTCGATCAAAAGATTGATCATCATTCATGAAAACTATATCATTTAACACTTATCCCTCTTCTTTCGTTGGAGACTCATCATATAGAATATTGAAAGAAGGTTCATCTTCAACCATGAGATTGTCTTCAGAATGGAACAAAATTTTCATGTCAATAGGTTGATCAACCAAAATACCAATCGCTAGCGCATAGTAGTCCTCATAATATGGAAGGGAGTGGAGGGAAGGGTACAGTCATATTGGCTTGACTTTTAGAAGTCTATGGGAGGTCTAGATCCTCTATCCCACTCTCTCTTTGGAGGCCATTTGGGGTCTTCTTGATGGAGGCTAATTTCAAACAAGGTGGTTCAAATATTTGGGAGTAGGGCCTAAGGAGGAATGGGAAAAATATCCCTAGTTTGCTTTGGTTACATCATTGGCCATAGATCACAACAACTTAGTAATTTCTTCCATTGGCATGGATTCTTGGGAAGTAGATGAAGTTTTAGGCTCCTTTCCTCTCCTCCTATTAAGGGAATATCTTCTTTTAGGGGGACATTACCTAGTTTTGAGTTGTCTCCCATAATCTCTCATGTTACTCTCTAGATCTCCAACATCGTCAAATCAATATCCAAGTCTAGTGAATTTCTTTCTTTGAGGTGCAAGGAAAATTCAATTTCAAAAGTAGTAGCATATGCTACCATGGCTACAAACTCAGAGGGATTTAAAATATCAGGGGTGTGGTGATACAACTTACAAAATGAGCTTACCTCACCATTCTACATAACTATTTAAGAGGGATTGCATTCTTATACTAAGGGGTTTGGGTACATACAAGCTCACTTTATAGGTGTTCTCTAACCCATGGAAACTTTGATGCTTATTTTATATGGGTAGGGTTTTTGATAACCTCATACAGAGGCATGTGAATTTCAGTTTACTCAATTCATATCTGATGTAAAAACATGAGGTCCTAGAGAGGAAACATACATGCCTTTGATATTGGTAGAAATCTTGGCCAAGATGGCATTTCACTAAGGATTCACTAAAGTTTGACATTGTTTACTAGAGCCTGGGACTCACTAGGTTGTGGGGTCTCTTAAGGCTCTTCATTGATAGGGGATGCTGGCTTTTTGAAGTTAGCAACTTTAAAGGCTACCTCCTTTCCTAGGGGCTCAACGACCCTTCCCTCATTCTTCTTTCATTTCCATCCCCCCTAAAAGCACCATCTCCTCTGAAATTTTGATTAGTAGGCCTAAGTTGAAAGTCATAACTTGTCCTTACCTTGGCCTTGATATTATTAGACAACATTTTTAACTGGACATGAATTCGATCAAAATATTGATCATCATTCATGAAAATGCTATCATCTAACACTTATACCTCTTCTTTCGTTGGAGACTCGTCATCTAGAATATTGAAAGAAGGTTCATCTTCAACCATGAAATTGTCTTCAAGATGTAACAACATGTTGATTTCCATGGGATGATCAACCAAGATACCAATCACTATCTCATAGTAGTCCTCATAATATGGAAGGGAGTGGAGGGAAGGGTACAATCATATTGGCTTGACTTTTAGA